>OZ038415.1:18434318-18490137 GCA_964036255.1 Caenorhabditis virilis | reverse complement strand
TCTCGCGATGCTCTTTCGAATGGTACTAAAATTTTTGAATTTAGAGCCAAATTGAGTATTTTTTTTCCAGAAAATACAGTAATTATTTAAATTTCAATTGAGCATAATTATATGAAAAATTGATGAAAATTCAAATTTTAAAATATGATTGTCATTTTCTTGCGATGCTCTTTCGAATGGTACTAAAATTTTTGAATTTAGAGCCAAATTGAGTATTTTTTTTCCAGAAAATACAGTAATTATTTAAATTTCAATTGAGCATAATTATATGAAAAATTGATGAAAATTCAAAATTTAAAATATGATTGTCATTTTCTCGCGATGCTCTTTCGAATGGTACTAAAATTTTTGAATTTAGAGCCAAATTGAGTATTTTTTTTCCAGAAAATACAGTAATTATTTAAATTTCAATTGAGCATAATTATATGAAAAATTGATGAAAATTCAAATTTTAAAATATGATTGTCATTTTCTCGCGATGCTCTTTCGAATGGTACTAAAATTTTTGAATTTAGAGCCAAATTGAGTATTTTTTTTTCAAAAACTGCAGTAATTAATAAAATTCAATTGAGCATAATTATATGAAAAATTGATGAAAATTCAAATTTTAAAATATGATTGTCATTTTCTCGCGATGCTCTTTCGAATGGTACTAAAATTTTTGAATTTAAAGCCAAATTGAGTATTTTTTTTCCAGAAAATACAGTAATTAATAAAATTTCAATTGAGCATAATTATATGAAAAATTGATGAAAATTGAATTTTAAAATATGATTGTCATTTTCTCGCGATGCTCTTTCGAATGGTACTAAAATTTTTGAATTTAGAGCCAAATTGAGTATTTTTTTTTCAAAAACTACAGTAATTAATAAAATTTCAATTGAGCATAATTATATGAAAAATTGATGAAAATTGAATTTTAAAATATGATTGTCATTTTCTCGCGATGCTCTTTCGAATGGTACTAAAATTTTTGAATTTAAAGCCAAATTGAGTATTTTTTTTCCAGAAAATACAGTAATTATTTAAATTTCAATTGAGCATAATTATATGAAAAATTGATGAAAATTCAAATTTTAAAATATGATTGTCATTTTCTCGCGATGCTCTTTCGAATGGTACTAAAATTTTTGAATTTAAAGCCAAATTGAGTATTTTTTTTCCAGAAAATACAAGAATTATTTAAATTTCAATTGAGCATAATTATATGAAAAATTGATGAAAATTCAAATTTTAAAATATGATTGTCATTTTCTCGCGATGCTCTTTCGAATGGTACTAAAATTTTTGAATTTAAAGCCAAATTGAGTATTTTTTTTTCCAGAAAATACAGTAATTAATAAAATTTCAATTGAGCATAATTATATGAAAAATTGATGAAAATTCAAATTTTAAAATATGATTGTCATTTTCTCGCGATGCTCTTTCGAATGGTACTAAAATTTTTGAATCTAGAGCCAAATTGAGTATTTTTTTTCCAGAAAATACAGTAATTATTTAAATTTCAATTGAGCATAATTATATGAAAAATTGATGAAAATTCAAATTTTAAAATATGATTGTCATTTTCTCGCGATGCTCTTTCGAATGGTACTAAAATTTTTGAATTTAGAGCCAAATTGAGTATTTTTTTTTCAAAAACTACAGTAATTAATAAAATTTCAATTGAGCATAATTATATGAAAAGCTGATGAAAATTCAAATTTTAAAATATGATTGTCATTTTCTCGCGATGCTCTTTCGAATGGTACTAAAATTTTTGAATTTAGAGCCAAATTGAGTATTTTTTTTCCAGAAAATACAGTAATTATTTAAATTTCAATTGAGCATAATTATATGAAAAATTGATGAAAATTCAAATTTTAAAATATGATTGTCATTTTCTTGCGATGCTCTTTCGAATGGTACTAAAATTTTTGAATTTAGAGCCAAATTGAGTATTTTTTTTCCAGAAAATACAGTAATTATTTAAATTTCAATTGAGCATAATTATATGAAAAATTGATGAAAATTCAAATTTTAAAATATGATTGTCATTTTCTTGCGATGCTCTTTCGAATGGTACTAAAATTTTTGAATTTAGAGCCAAATTGAGTATTTTTTTTCCAGAAAATACAGTAATTATTTAAATTTCAATTGAGCATAATTATATGAAAAATTGATGAAAATTCAAATTTTAAAATATGATTGTCATTTTCTCGCGATGCTCTTTCGAATGGTACTAAAATTTTTGAATTTAGAGCCAAATTGAGTATTTTTTTTCAAAAACTACAGTAATTAATAAAATTTCAATTGAGCATAATTATATGAAAAGCTGATGAAAATTCAAATTTTAAAATATGATTGTCATTTTCTTGCGATGCTCTTTCGAATGGTACTAAAATTTTTGAATTTAGAGCCAAATTGAGTATTTTTTTTCCAGAAAATACAGTAATTATTTAAATTTCAATTGAGCATAATTATATGAAAAATTGATGAAAATTCAAATTTTAAAATATGATTGTCATTTTCTCGCGATGCTCTTTCGAATGGTACTAAAATTTTTGAATTTAGAGCCAAATTGAGTATTTTTTTTTCAAAAACTGCAGTAATTAATAAAATTTCAATTGAGCATAATTATATGAAAAATTGATGAAAATTCAAAATTTAAAATATGATTGTCATTTTCTCGCGATGCTCTTTCGAATGGTACTAAAATTTTTGAATTTAGAGCCAAATTGAGTATTTTTTTTTCAAAAACTACAGTAATTATTTAAATTTCAATTGAGCATAATTATATGAAAAATTGATGAAAATTCAAATTTTAAAATATGATTGTCATTTTCTCGCGATGCTCTTTCGAATGGTACTAAAATTTTTGAATTTAGAGCCAAATTGAGTATTTTTTTTTCAAAAACTACAGTAATTAATAAAATTTCAATTGAGCATAATTATATGAAAAATTGATGAAAATTCAAATTTTAAAATATGATTGTCATTTTCTCGCGATGCTCTTTCGAATGGTACTAAAATTTTTGAATTTAGAGCCAAATTGAGTATTTTTTTTTCAAAAACTACAGTAATTAATAAAATTTCAATTGAGCATAATTATATGAAAAATTGATGAAAATTCAAATTTTAAAATATGATTGTCATTTTCTTGCGATGCTCTTTCGAATGGTACTAAAATTTTTGAATTTAGAGCCAAATTGAGTATTTTTTTTCCAGAAAATACAGTAATTATTTAAATTTCAATTGAGCATAATTATATGAAAAATTGATGAAAATTCAAATTTTAAAATATGATTGTCATTTTCTTGCGATGCTCTTTCGAATGGTACTAAAATTTTTGAATTTAGAGCCAAATTGAGTATTTTTTTTCCAGAAAATACAGTAATTATTTAAATTTCAATTGAGCATAATTATATGAAAAATTGATGAAAATTCAAATTTTAAAATATGATTGTCATTTTCTCGCGATGCTCTTTCGAATGGTACTAAAATTTTTGAATTTAGAGCCAAATTGAGTATTTTTTTTTCAAAAACTACAGTAATTAATAAAATTTCAATTGAGCATAATTATATGAAAAGCTGATGAAAATTCAAATTTTAAAATATGATTGTCATTTTCTTGCGATGCTCTTTCGAATGGTACTAAAATTTTTGAATTTAGAGCCAAATTGAGTATTTTTTTTCCAGAAAATACAGTAATTATTTAAATTTCAATTGAGCATAATTATATGAAAAATTGATGAAAATTCAAATTTTAAAATATGATTGTCATTTTCTCGCGATGCTCTTTCGAATGGTACTAAAATTTTTGAATTTAGAGCCAAATTGAGTATTTTTTTTTCAAAAACTGCAGTAATTAATAAAATTTCAATTGAGCATAATTATATGAAAAATTGATGAAAATTCAAAATTTAAAATATGATTGTCATTTTCTCGCGATGCTCTTTCGAATGGTACTAAAATTTTTGAATTTAGAGCCAAATTGAGTATTTTTTTTTCAAAAACTACAGTAATTAATAAAATTTCAATTGAGCATAATTATATGAAAAGCTGATGAAAATTCAAATTTTAAAATATGATTGTCATTTTCTCGCGATGCTCTTTCGAATGGTACTAAAATTTTTGAATTTAGAGCCAAATTGAGTATTTTTTTTTCCAGAAAATACAGTAATTATTTAAATTTCAATTGAGCATAATTATATGAAAAATTGATGAAAATTCAAATTTTAAAATATGATTGTCATTTTCTCGCGATGCTCTTTCGAATGGTACTAAAATTTTTGAATTTAGAGCCAAATTGAGTATTTTTTTTTCAAAAACTACAGTAATTAATAAAATTTCAATTGAGCATAATTATATGAAAAGCTGATGAAAATTCAAATTTTAAAATATGATTGTCATTTTCTTGCGATGCTCTTTCGAATGGTACTAAAATTTTTGAATTTAGAGCCAAATAGAGTATTTTTTTTCCAGAAAATACAGTAATTATTTAAATTTCAATTGAGCATAATTATATGAAAAATTGATGAAAATTCAAATTTTAAAATATGATTGTCATTTTCTCGCGATGCTCTTTCGAATGGTACTAAAATTTTTGAATTTAGAGCCAAATTGAGTATTTTTTTTTCAAAAACTACAGTAATTAATAAAATTTCAATTGAGCATAATTATATGAAAAGCTGATGAAAATTCAAATTTTAAAATATGATTGTCATTTTCTTGCGATGCTCTTTCGAATGGTACTAAAATTTTTGAATTTAGAGCCAAATTGAGTATTTTTTTTCCAGAAAATACAGTAATTATTTAAATTTCAATTGAGCATAATTATATGAAAAATTGATGAAAATTCAAATTTTAAAATATGATTGTCATTTTCTCGCGATGCTCTTTCGAATGGTACTAAAATTTTTGAATTTAGAGCCAAATTGAGTATTTTTTTTTCAAAAACTGCAGTAATTAATAAAATTTCAATTGAGCATAATTATATGAAAAATTGATGAAAATTCAAAATTTAAAATATGATTGTCATTTTCTCGCGATGCTCTTTCGAATGGTACTAAAATTTTTGAATTTAGAGCCAAATTGAGTATTTTTTTTTCAAAAACTACAGTAATTAATAAAATTTCAATTGAGCATAATTATATGAAAAGCTGATGAAAATTCAAATTTTAAAATATGATTGTCATTTTCTCGCGATGCTCTTTCGAATGGTACTAAAATTTTTGAATTTAGAGCCAAATTGAGTATTTTTTTTTCCAGAAAATACAGTAATTATTTAAATTTCAATTGAGCATAATTATATGAAAAATTGATGAAAATTCAAATTTTAAAATATGATTGTCATTTTCTCGCGATGCTCTTTCGAATGGTACTAAAATTTTTGAATTTAGAGCCAAATTGAGTATTTTTTTTTCAAAAACTACAGTAATTAATAAAATTTCAATTGAGCATAATTATATGAAAAGCTGATGAAAATTCAAATTTTAAAATATGATTGTCATTTTCTTGCGATGCTCTTTCGAATGGTACTAAAATTTTTGAATTTAGAGCCAAATAGAGTATTTTTTTTCCAGAAAATACAGTAATTATTTAAATTTCAATTGAGCATAATTATATGAAAAATTGATGAAAATTCAAATTTTAAAATATGATTGTCATTTTCTCGCGATGCTCTTTCGAATGGTACTAAAATTTTTGAATTTAGAGCCAAATTGAGTATTTTTTTTTCAAAAACTGCAGTAATTAATAAAATTTCAATTGAGCATAATTATATGAAAAATTGATGAAAATTCAAAATTTAAAATATGATTGTCATTTTCTCGCGATGCTCTTTCGAATGGTACTAAAATTTTTGAATTTAGAGCCAAATTGAGTATTTTTTTTTCAAAAACTACAGTAATTAATAAAATTTCAATTGAGCATAATTATATGAAAAGCTGATGAAAATTCAAATTTTAAAATATGATTGTCATTTTCTCGCGATGCTCTTTCGAATGGTACTAAAATTTTTGAATTTAGAGCCAAATTGAGTATTTTTTTTTCCAGAAAATACAGTAATTATTTAAATTTCAATTGAGCATAATTATATGAAAAATTGATGAAAATTCAAATTTTAAAATATGATTGTCATTTTCTCGCGATGCTCTTTCGAATGGTACTAAAATTTTTGAATTTAGAGCCAAATTGAGTATTTTTTTTTCCAGAAAATACAGTAATTATTTAAATTTCAATTGAGCATAATTATATGAAAAATTGATGAAAATTCAAATTTTAAAATATGATTGTCATTTTCTCGCGATGCTCTTTCGAATGGTACTAAAATTTTTGAATTTAGAGCCAAATTGAGTATTTTTTTTCCAGAAAATACAGTAATTATTTAAATTTCAATTGAGCATAATTATATGAAAAATTGATGAAAATTCAAATTTTAAAATATGATTGTCATTTTCTCGCGATGCTCTTTCGAATGGTACTAAAATTTTTGAATTTAGAGCCAAATTGAGTATTTTTTTTTCAAAAACTACAGTAATTAATAAAATTTCAATTGAGCATAATTATATGAAAAATTGATGAAAATTCAAATTTTAAAATATGATTGTCATTTTCTCGCGATGCTCTTTCGAATGGTACTAAAATTTTTGAATTTAGAGCCAAATTGAGTATTTTTTTTCCAGAAAATACAGTAATTATTTAAATTTCAATTGAGCATAATTATATGAAAAATTGATGAAAATTCAAATTTTAAAATATGATTGTCATTTTCTCGCGATGCTCTTTCGAATGGTACTAAAATTTTTGAATTTAGAGCCAAATTGAGTATTTTTTTTCCAGAATATACAGTAATTAATAAAATTTCAATTGAGCATAATTATATGAAAAATTGATGAAAATTCAAATTTTAAAATATGATTGTCATTTTCTCGCGATGCTCTTTCGAATGGTACTAAAATTTTTGAATTTAGAGCCAAATTGAGTATTTTTTTTTCCAGAAAATACAGTAATTATTTAAATTTCAATTGAGCATAATTATATGAAAAATTGATGAAAATTCAAATTTTAAAATATGATTGTCATTTTCTCGCGATGCTCTTTCGAATGGTACTAAAATTTTTGAATTTAGAGCCAAATTGAGTATTTTTTTTCCAGAAAATACAGTAATTATTTAAATTTCAATTGAGCATAATTATATGAAAAATTGATGAAAATTCAAATTTTAAAATATGATTGTCATTTTCTCGCGATGCTCTTTCGAATGGTACTAAAATTTTTGAATTTAGAGCCAAATTGAGTATTTTTTTTTCAAAAACTACAGTAATTAATAAAATTTCAATTGAGCATAATTATATGAAAAGCTGATGAAAATTCAAATTTTAAAATATGATTGTCATTTTCTCGCGATGCTCTTTCGAATGGTACTAAAATTTTTGAATTTAGAGCCAAATTGAGTATTTTTTTTCCAGAAAATACAGTAATTATTTAAATTTCAATTGAGCATAATTATATGAAAAATTGATGAAAATTCAAATTTTAAAATATGATTGTCATTTTCTCGCGATGCTCTTTCGAATGGTACTAAAATTTTTGAATTTAGAGCCAAATTGAGTATTTTTTTTCCAGAAAATACAGTAATTATTTAAATTTCAATTGAGCATAATTATATGAAAAATTGATGAAAATTCAAATTTTAAAATATGATTGTCATTTTCTTGCGATGCTCTTTCGAATGGTACTAAAATTTTTGAATTTAGAGCCAAATTGAGTATTTTTTTTCCAGAAAATACAGTAATTATTTAAATTTCAATTGAGCATAATTATATGAAAAATTGATGAAAATTCAAATTTTAAAATATGATTGTCATTTTCTCGCGATGCTCTTTCGAATGGTACTAAAATTTTTGAATTTAGAGCCAAATTGAGTATTTTTTTTTCAAAAACTGCAGTAATTAATAAAATTTCAATTGAGCATAATTATATGAAAAATTGATGAAAATTCAAAATTTAAAATATGATTGTCATTTTCTCGCGATGCTCTTTCGAATGGTACTAAAATTTTTGAATTTAGAGCCAAATTGAGTATTTTTTTTTCAAAAACTACAGTAATTAATAAAATTTCAATTGAGCATAATTATATGAAAAGCTGATGAAAATTCAAATTTTAAAATATGATTGTCATTTTCTCGCGATGCTCTTTCGAATGGTACTAAAATTTTTGAATTTAGAGCCAAATTGAGTATTTTTTTTTCCAGAAAATACAGTAATTATTTAAATTTCAATTGAGCATAATTATATGAAAAATTGATGAAAATTCAAATTTTAAAATATGATTGTCATTTTCTCGCGATGCTCTTTCGAATGGTACTAAAATTTTTGAATTTAGAGCCAAATTGAGTATTTTTTTTTCCAGAAAATACAGTAATTATTTAAATTTCAATTGAGCATAATTATATGAAAAATTGATGAAAATTCAAATTTTAAAATATGATTGTCATTTTCTCGCGATGCTCTTTCGAATGGTACTAAAATTTTTGAATTTAGAGCCAAATTGAGTATTTTTTTTCCAGAAAATACAGTAATTATTTAAATTTCAATTGAGCATAATTATATGAAAAATTGATGAAAATTCAAATTTTAAAATATGATTGTCATTTTCTCGCGATGCTCTTTCGAATGGTACTAAAATTTTTGAATTTAGAGCCAAATTGAGTATTTTTTTTTCAAAAACTACAGTAATTAATAAAATTTCAATTGAGCATAATTATATGAAAAGCTGATGAAAATTCAAATTTTAAAATATGATTGTCATTTTCTCGCGATGCTCTTTCGAATGGTACTAAAATTTTTGAATTTAGAGCCAAATTGAGTATTTTTTTTTCAAAAACTACAGTAATTAATAAAATTTCAATTGAGCATAATTATATGAAAAATTGATGAAAATTCAAATTTTAAAATATGATTGTCATTTTCTCGCGATGCTCTTTCGAATGGTACTAAAATTTTTGAATTTAGAGCCAAATTGAGTATTTTTTTTTCCAGAAAATACAGTAATTATTTAAATTTCAATTGAGCATAATTATATGAAAAATTGATGAAAATTCAAATTTTAAAATATGATTGTCATTTTCTCGCGATGCTCTTTCGAATGGTACTAAAATTTTTGAATTTAGAGCCAAATTGAGTATTTTTTTTCCAGAAAATACAGTAATTATTTAAATTTCAATTGAGCATAATTATATGAAAAATTGATGAAAATTCAAATTTTAAAATATGATTGTCATTTTCTCGCGATGCTCTTTCGAATGGTACTAAAATTTTTGAATTTAGAGCCAAATTGAGTATTTTTTTTTCAAAAACTACAGTAATTAATAAAATTTCAATTGAGCATAATTATATGAAAAGCTGATGAAAATTCAAATTTTAAAATATGATTGTCATTTTCTCGCGATGCTCTTTCGAATGGTACTAAAATTTTTGAATTTAGAGCCAAATTGAGTATTTTTTTTCCAGAAAATACAGTAATTATTTAAATTTCAATTGAGCATAATTATATGAAAAATTGATGAAAATTCAAATTTTAAAATATGATTGTCATTTTCTCGCGATGCTCTTTCGAATGGTACTAAAATTTTTGAATTTAGAGCCAAATTGAGTATTTTTTTTCCAGAATATACAGTAATTAATAAAATTTCAATTGAGCATAATTATATGAAAAATTGATGAAAATTCAAATTTTAAAATATGATTGTCATTTTCTCGCGATGCTCTTTCGAATGGTACTAAAATTTTTGAATTTAGAGCCAAATTGAGTATTTTTTTTTCCAGAAAATACAGTAATTATTTAAATTTCAATTGAGCATAATTATATGAAAAATTGATGAAAATTCAAATTTTAAAATATGATTGTCATTTTCTCGCGATGCTCTTTCGAATGGTACTAAAATTTTTGAATTTAGAGCCAAATTGAGTATTTTTTTTCCAGAAAATACAGTAATTATTTAAATTTCAATTGAGCATAATTATATGAAAAATTGATGAAAATTCAAATTTTAAAATATGATTGTCATTTTCTCGCGATGCTCTTTCGAATGGTACTAAAATTTTTGAATTTAGAGCCAAATTGAGTATTTTTTTTTCAAAAACTACAGTAATTAATAAAATTTCAATTGAGCATAATTATATGAAAAGCTGATGAAAATTCAAATTTTAAAATATGATTGTCATTTTCTCGCGATGCTCTTTCGAATGGTACTAAAATTTTTGAATTTAGAGCCAAATTGAGTATTTTTTTTCCAGAAAATACAGTAATTATTTAAATTTCAATTGAGCATAATTATATGAAAAATTGATGAAAATTCAAATTTTAAAATATGATTGTCATTTTCTCGCGATGCTCTTTCGAATGGTACTAAAATTTTTGAATTTAGAGCCAAATTGAGTATTTTTTTTCCAGAAAATACAGTAATTATTTAAATTTCAATTGAGCATAATTATATGAAAAATTGATGAAAATTCAAATTTTAAAATATGATTGTCATTTTCTTGCGATGCTCTTTCGAATGGTACTAAAATTTTTGAATTTAGAGCCAAATTGAGTATTTTTTTTCCAGAAAATACAGTAATTATTTAAATTTCAATTGAGCATAATTATATGAAAAATTGATGAAAATTCAAATTTTAAAATATGATTGTCATTTTCTCGCGATGCTCTTTCGAATGGTACTAAAATTTTTGAATTTAGAGCCAAATTGAGTATTTTTTTTTCAAAAACTGCAGTAATTAATAAAATTTCAATTGAGCATAATTATATGAAAAATTGATGAAAATTCAAATTTTAAAATATGATTGTCATTTTCTCGCGATGCTCTTTCGAATGGTACTAAAATTTTTGAATTTAGAGCCAAATTGAGTATTTTTTTTTCAAAAACTACAGTAATTAATAAAATTTCAATTGAGCATAATTATATGAAAAGCTGATGAAAATTCAAATTTTAAAATACGATTGTCATTTTCTCGCGATGCTCTTTCGAATGGTACTAAAATTTTTGAATTTAGAGCCAAATTGAGTATTTTTTTTCCAGAAAATACAGTAATTAATAAAATTTCAATTGAGCATAATTATATGAAAAATTGATGAAAATTCAAATTTTAAAATATGATTGTCATTTTCTCGCGATGCTCTTTCGAATGGTACTAAAATTTTTGAATTTAGAGCCAAATTGAGTATTTTTTTTCCAGAAAATACAGTAATTATTTAAATTTCAATTGAGCATAATTATATGAAAAATTGATGAAAATTCAAATTTTAAAATATGATTGTCATTTTCTCGCGATGCTCTTTCGAATGGTACTAAAATTTTTGAATTTAGAGCCAAATTGAGTATTTTTTTTCCAGAAAATACAGTAATTAATAAAATTTCAATTGAGCATAATTATATGAAAAATTGATGAAAATTCAAATTTTAAAATATGATTGTCATTTTCTCGCGATGCTCTTTCGAATGGTACTAAAATTTTTGAATTTAGAGCCAAATTGAGTATTTTTTTTCCAGAAAATACAGTAATTATTTAAATTTCAATTGAGCATAATTATATGAAAAATTGATGAAAATTCAAATTTTAAAATATGATTGTCATTTTCTCGCGATGCTCTTTCGAATGGTACTAAAATTTTTGAATTTAGAGCCAAATTGAGTATTTTTTTTCCAGAAAATACAGTAATTATTTAAATTTCAATTGAGCATAATTATATGAAAAATTGATGAAAATTCAAATTTTAAAATATGATTGTCATTTTCTCGCGATGCTCTTTCGAATGGTACTAAAATTTTTGAATTTAAAGCCAAATTGAGTATTTTTTTCCAGAAACTACAGTAATTATTTAAATTTAAATTGAGCATAATTATATGAAAAATTGATGAAAATTCAAATTTTAAAATATGATTGTCATTTTCTTGCGATGCTCTTTCGAATGGTACTAAAATTTTTGAATTTAGAGCCGAATTGAGTATTTTTTTTCCAGAAAATACAGTAATTATTTAAATTTCAATTGAGCATAATTATATGAAAAATTGATGAAAATTCAAATTTTAAAATATGATTGTCATTTTCTCGCGATGCTCTTTCGAATGGTACTAAAATTTTTGAATTTAGAGCCAAATTGAGTATTTTTTTTCCAGAAAATACAGTAATTATTTAAATTTCAATTGAGCATAATTATATGAAAAATTGATGAAAATTCAAATTTTAAAATATGATTGTCATTTTCTCGCGATGCTCTTTCGAATGGTACTAAAATTTTTGAATTTAGAGCCAAATTGAGTATTTTTTTTTCAAAAACTACAGTAATTAAGAAAATTTCAATTGAGCATAATTATATGAAAAATTGATGAAAATTCAAAATTTAAAATATGATTGTCATTTTCTCGCGATGCTCTTTCGAATGGTACTAAAATTTTTGAATTTAGAGCCAAATTGAGTATTTTTTTTCCAGAAAATACAGTAATTATTTAAATTTCAATTGAGCATAATTATATGAAAAATTGATGAAAATTCAAATTTTAAAATATGATTGTCATTTTCTCGCGATGCTCTTTCGAATGGTACTAAAATTTTTGAATTTAGAGCCAAATTGAGTATTTTTTTTCCAGAAAATACAGTAATTATTTAAATTTCAACTGAGCATAATTATATGAAAAATTGATGAAAATTCAAATTTTAAAATATGATTGTCATTTTCTTGCGATGCTCTTTCGAATGGTACTAAAATTTTTGAATTTAGAGCCAAATTGAGTATTTTTTTTCCAGAAAATACAGTAATTATTTAAATTTCAATTGAGCATAATTATATGAAAAATTGATGAAAATTCAAAATTTAAAATATGATTGTCATTTTCTCGCGATGCTCTTTCGAATGGTACTAAAATTTTTGAATTTAGAGCCAAATTGAGTATTTTTTTTCCAGAAAATACAGTAATTATTTAAATTTCAATTGAGCATAATTATATGAAAAATTGATGAAAATTCAAATTTTAAAATATGATTGTCATTTTCTCGCGATGCTCTTTCGAATGGTACTAAAATTTTTGAATTTAGAGCCAAATTGAGTATTTTTTTTTCAAAAACTGCAGTAATTAATAAAATTCAATTGAGCATAATTATATGAAAAATTGATGAAAATTCAAATTTTAAAATATGATTGTCATTTTCTCGCGATGCTCTTTCGAATGGTACTAAAATTTTTGAATTTAAAGCCAAATTGAGTATTTTTTTTCCAGAAAATACAGTAATTAATAAAATTTCAATTGAGCATAATTATATGAAAAATTGATGAAAATTGAATTTTAAAATATGATTGTCATTTTCTCGCGATGCTCTTTCGAATGGTACTAAAATTTTTGAATTTAGAGCCAAATTGAGTATTTTTTTTTCAAAAACTACAGTAATTAATAAAATTTCAATTGAGCATAATTATATGAAAAACTGATGAAAATTCAAATTTTAAAATATGATTGTCATTTTCTCGCGATGCTCTTTCGAATGGTACTAAAATTTTTGAATTTAAAGCCAAATTGAGTATTTTTTTTCCAGAAAATACAGTAATTAATAAAATTTCAATTGAGCATAATTATATGAAAAATTGATGAAAATTGAATTTTAAAATATGATTGTCATTTTCTCGCGATGCTCTTTCGAATGGTACTAAAATTTTTGAATTTAAAGCCAAATTGAGTATTTTTTTTCCAGAAAATACAGTAATTATTTAAATTTCAATTGAGCATAATTATATGAAAAATTGATGAAAATTCAAATTTTAAAATATGATTGTCATTTTCTCGCGATGCTCTTTCGAATGGTACTAAAATTTTTGAATTTAAAGCCAAATTGAGTATTTTTTTTCCAGAAAATACAAGAATTATTTAAATTTCAATTGAGCATAATTATATGAAAAATTGATGAAAATTCAAATTTTAAAATATGATTGTCATTTTCTCGCGATGCTCTTTCGAATGGTACTAAAATTTTTGAATTTAAAGCCAAATTGAGTATTTTTTTTTCCAGAAAATACAGTAATTAATAAAATTTCAATTGAGCATAATTATATGAAAAATTGATGAAAATTCAAATTTTAAAATATGATTGTCATTTTCTCGCGATGCTCTTTCGAATGGTACTAAAATTTTTGAATCTAGAGCCAAATTGAGTATTTTTTTTCCAGAAAATACAGTAATTATTTAAATTTCAATTGAGCATAATTATATGAAAAATTGATGAAAATTCAAATTTTAAAATATGATTGTCATTTTCTCGCGATGCTCTTTCGAATGGTACTAAAATTTTTGAATTTAGAGCCAAATTGAGTATTTTTTTTTCAAAAACTACAGTAATTAATAAAATTTCAATTGAGCATAATTATATGAAAAGCTGATGAAAATTCAAATTTTAAAATATGATTGTCATTTTCTCGCGATGCTCTTTCGAATGGTACTAAAATTTTTGAATTTAGAGCCAAATTGAGTATTTTTTTTCCAGAAAATACAGTAATTATTTAAATTTCAATTGAGCATAATTATATGAAAAATTGATGAAAATTCAAATTTTAAAATATGATTGTCATTTTCTTGCGATGCTCTTTCGAATGGTACTAAAATTTTTGAATTTAGAGCCAAATTGAGTATTTTTTTTCCAGAAAATACAGTAATTATTTAAATTTCAATTGAGCATAATTATATGAAAAATTGATGAAAATTCAAATTTTAAAATATGATTGTCATTTTCTTGCGATGCTCTTTCGAATGGTACTAAAATTTTTGAATTTAGAGCCAAATTGAGTATTTTTTTTCCAGAAAATACAGTAATTATTTAAATTTCAATTGAGCATAATTATATGAAAAATTGATGAAAATTCAAATTTTAAAATATGATTGTCATTTTCTCGCGATGCTCTTTCGAATGGTACTAAAATTTTTGAATTTAGAGCCAAATTGAGTATTTTTTTTTCAAAAACTACAGTAATTAATAAAATTTCAATTGAGCATAATTATATGAAAAGCTGATGAAAATTCAAATTTTAAAATATGATTGTCATTTTCTTGCGATGCTCTTTCGAATGGTACTAAAATTTTTGAATTTAGAGCCAAATTGAGTATTTTTTTTCCAGAAAATACAGTAATTATTTAAATTTCAATTGAGCATAATTATATGAAAAATTGATGAAAATTCAAATTTTAAAATATGATTGTCATTTTCTCGCGATGCTCTTTCGAATGGTACTAAAATTTTTGAATTTAGAGCCAAATTGAGTATTTTTTTTTCAAAAACTGCAGTAATTAATAAAATTTCAATTGAGCATAATTATATGAAAAATTGATGAAAATTCAAAATTTAAAATATGATTGTCATTTTCTCGCGATGCTCTTTCGAAAGGTACTAAAATTTTTGAATTTAGAGCCAAATTGAGTATTTTTTTTTCAAAAACTACAGTAATTAATAAAATTTCAATTGAGCATAATTATATGAAAAGCTGATGAAAATTCAAATTTTAAAATATGATTGTCATTTTCTCGCGATGCTCTTTCGAATGGTACTAAAATTTTTGAATTTAGAGCCAAATTGAGTATTTTTTTTTCCAGAAAATACAGTAATTATTTAAATTTCAATTGAGCATAATTATATGAAAAATTGATGAAAATTCAAATTTTAAAATATGATTGTCATTTTCTCGCGATGCTCTTTCGAATGGTACTAAAATTTTTGAATTTAGAGCCAAATTGAGTATTTTTTTTTCAAAAACTGCAGTAATTAATAAAATTTCAATTGAGCATAATTATATGAAAAATTGATGAAAATTCAAAATTTAAAATATGATTGTCATTTTCTCGCGATGCTCTTTCGAATGGTACTAAAATTTTTGAATTTAGAGCCAAATTGAGTATTTTTTTTTCAAAAACTACAGTAATTAATAAAATTTCAATTGAGCATAATTATATGAAAAGCTGATGAAAATTCAAATTTTAAAATATGATTGTCATTTTCTCGCGATGCTCTTTCGAATGGTACTAAAATTTTTGAATTTAGAGCCAAATTGAGTATTTTTTTTTCCAGAAAATACAGTAATTATTTAAATTTCAATTGAGCATAATTATATGAAAAATTGATGAAAATTCAAATTTTAAAATATGATTGTCATTTTCTCGCGATGCTCTTTCGAATGGTACTAAAATTTTTGAATTTAGAGCCAAATTGAGTATTTTTTTTTCCAGAAAATACAGTAATTATTTAAATTTCAATTGAGCATAATTATATGAAAAATTGATGAAAATTCAAATTTTAAAATATGATTGTCATTTTCTCGCGATGCTCTTTCGAATGGTACTAAAATTTTTGAATTTAGAGCCAAATTGAGTATTTTTTTTCCAGAAAATACAGTAATTATTTAAATTTCAATTGAGCATAATTATATGAAAAATTGATGAAAATTCAAATTTTAAAATATGATTGTCATTTTCTCGCGATGCTCTTTCGAATGGTACTAAAATTTTTGAATTTAGAGCCAAATTGAGTATTTTTTTTTCAAAAACTACAGTAATTAATAAAATTTCAATTGAGCATAATTATATGAAAAATTGATGAAAATTCAAATTTTAAAATATGATTGTCATTTTCTCGCGATGCTCTTTCGAATGGTACTAAAATTTTTGAATTTAGAGCCAAATTGAGTATTTTTTTTTCCAGAAAATACAGTAATTATTTAAATTTCAATTGAGCATAATTATATGAAAAATTGATGAAAATTCAAATTTTAAAATATGATTGTCATTTTCTCGCGATGCTCTTTCGAATGGTACTAAAATTTTTGAATTTAGAGCCAAATTGAGTATTTTTTTTCCAGAATATACAGTAATTATTTAAATTTCAATTGAGCATAATTATATGAAAAGCTGATGAAAATTCAAATTTTAAAATATGATTGTCATTTTCTCGCGATGCTCTTTCGAATGGTACTAAAATTTTTGAATTTAGAGCCAAATTGAGTATTTTTTTTCCAGAAAATACAGTAATTATTTAAATTTCAATTGAGCATAATTATATGAAAAATTGATGAAAATTCAAATTTTAAAATATGATTGTCATTTTCTCGCGATGCTCTTTCGAATGGTACTAAAATTTTTGAATTTAGAGCCAAATTGAGTATTTTTTTTCCAGAAAATACAGTAATTATTTAAATTTCAATTGAGCATAATTATATGAAAAATTGATGAAAATTCAAATTTTAAAATATGATTGTCATTTTCTTGCGATGCTCTTTCGAATGGTACTAAAATTTTTGAATTTAGAGCCAAATTGAGTATTTTTTTTCCAGAAAATACAGTAATTATTTAAATTTCAATTGAGCATAATTATATGAAAAATTGATGAAAATTCAAATTTTAAAATATGATTGTCATTTTCTCGCGATGCTCTTTCGAATGGTACTAAAATTTTTGAATTTAGAGCCAAATTGAGTATTTTTTTTTCAAAAACTACAGTAATTAATAAAATTTCAATTGAGCATAATTATATGAAAAATTGATGAAAATTCAAATTTTAAAATATGATTGTCATTTTCTCGCGATGCTCTTTCGAATGGTACTAAAATTTTTGAATTTAGAGCCAAATTGAGTATTTTTTTTTCCAGAAAATACAGTAATTATTTAAATTTCAATTGAGCATAATTATATGAAAAATTGATGAAAATTCAAATTTTAAAATATGATTGTCATTTTCTCGCGATGCTCTTTCGAATGGTACTAAAATTTTTGAATTTAGAGCCAAATTGAGTATTTTTTTTTCAAAAACTACAGTAATTAATAAAATTTCAATTGAGCATAATTATATGAAAAGCTGATGAAAATTCAAATTTTAAAATATGATTGTCATTTTCTCGCGATGCTCTTTCGAATGGTACTAAAATTTTTGAATTTAGAGCCAAATTGAGTATTTTTTTTCCAGAAAATACAGTAATTATTTAAATTTCAATTGAGCATAATTATATGAAAAATTGATGAAAATTCAAATTTTAAAATATGATTGTCATTTTCTCGCGATGCTCTTTCGAATGGTACTAAAATTTTTGAATTTAGAGCCAAATTGAGTATTTTTTTTCCAGAAAATACAGTAATTATTTAAATTTCAATTGAGCATAATTATATGAAAAATTGATGAAAATTCAAATTTTAAAATATGATTGTCATTTTCTTGCGATGCTCTTTCGAATGGTACTAAAATTTTTGAATTTAGAGCCAAATTGAGTATTTTTTTTCCAGAAAATACAGTAATTATTTAAATTTCAATTGAGCATAATTATATGAAAAATTGATGAAAATTCAAATTTTAAAATATGATTGTCATTTTCTCGCGATGCTCTTTCGAATGGTACTAAAATTTTTGAATTTAGAGCCAAATTGAGTATTTTTTTTTCAAAAACTGCAGTAATTAATAAAATTTCAATTGAGCATAATTATATGAAAAATTGATGAAAATTCAAAATTTAAAATATGATTGTCATTTTCTCGCGATGCTCTTTCGAATGGTACTAAAATTTTTGAATTTAGAGCCAAATTGAGTATTTTTTTTTCAAAAACTACAGTAATTAATAAAATTTCAATTGAGCATAATTATATGAAAAGCTGATGAAAATTCAAATTTTAAAATATGATTGTCATTTTCTCGCGATGCTCTTTCGAATGGTACTAAAATTTTTGAATTTAGAGCCAAATTGAGTATTTTTTTTTCCAGAAAATACAGTAATTATTTAAATTTCAATTGAGCATAATTATATGAAAAATTGATGAAAATTCAAATTTTAAAATATGATTGTCATTTTCTCGCGATGCTCTTTCGAATGGTACTAAAATTTTTGAATTTAGAGCCAAATTGAGTATTTTTTTTCCAGAATATACAGTAATTATTTAAATTTCAATTGAGCATAATTATATGAAAAGCTGATGAAAATTCAAATTTTAAAATATGATTGTCATTTTCTCGCGATGCTCTTTCGAATGGTACTAAAATTTTTGAATTTAGAGCCAAATTGAGTATTTTTTTTCCAGAAAATACAGTAATTATTTAAATTTCAATTGAGCATAATTATATGAAAAATTGATGAAAATTCAAATTTTAAAATATGATTGTCATTTTCTCGCGATGCTCTTTCGAATGGTACTAAAATTTTTGAATTTAGAGCCAAATTGAGTATTTTTTTTCCAGAAAATACAGTAATTATTTAAATTTCAATTGAGCATAATTATATGAAAAATTGATGAAAATTCAAATTTTAAAATATGATTGTCATTTTCTTGCGATGCTCTTTCGAATGGTACTAAAATTTTTGAATTTAGAGCCAAATTGAGTATTTTTTTTCCAGAAAATACAGTAATTATTTAAATTTCAATTGAGCATAATTATATGAAAAATTGATGAAAATTCAAATTTTAAAATATGATTGTCATTTTCTCGCGATGCTCTTTCGAATGGTACTAAAATTTTTGAATTTAGAGCCAAATTGAGTATTTTTTTTTCAAAAACTACAGTAATTAATAAAATTTCAATTGAGCATAATTATATGAAAAATTGATGAAAATTCAAATTTTAAAATATGATTGTCATTTTCTCGCGATGCTCTTTCGAATGGTACTAAAATTTTTGAATTTAGAGCCAAATTGAGTATTTTTTTTTCCAGAAAATACAGTAATTATTTAAATTTCAATTGAGCATAATTATATGAAAAATTGATGAAAATTCAAATTTTAAAATATGATTGTCATTTTCTCGCGATGCTCTTTCGAATGGTACTAAAATTTTTGAATTTAGAGCCAAATTGAGTATTTTTTTTTCAAAAACTACAGTAATTAATAAAATTTCAATTGAGCATAATTATATGAAAAGCTGATGAAAATTCAAATTTTAAAATATGATTGTCATTTTCTCGCGATGCTCTTTCGAATGGTACTAAAATTTTTGAATTTAGAGCCAAATTGAGTATTTTTTTTCCAGAAAATACAGTAATTATTTAAATTTCAATTGAGCATAATTATATGAAAAATTGATGAAAATTCAAATTTTAAAATATGATTGTCATTTTCTCGCGATGCTCTTTCGAATGGTACTAAAATTTTTGAATTTAGAGCCAAATTGAGTATTTTTTTTCCAGAAAATACAGTAATTATTTAAATTTCAATTGAGCATAATTATATGAAAAATTGATGAAAATTCAAATTTTAAAATATGATTGTCATTTTCTTGCGATGCTCTTTCGAATGGTACTAAAATTTTTGAATTTAGAGCCAAATTGAGTATTTTTTTTCCAGAAAATACAGTAATTATTTAAATTTCAATTGAGCATAATTATATGAAAAATTGATGAAAATTCAAATTTTAAAATATGATTGTCATTTTCTCGCGATGCTCTTTCGAATGGTACTAAAATTTTTGAATTTAGAGCCAAATTGAGTATTTTTTTTTCAAAAACTGCAGTAATTAATAAAATTTCAATTGAGCATAATTATATGAAAAATTGATGAAAATTCAAAATTTAAAATATGATTGTCATTTTCTCGCGATGCTCTTTCGAATGGTACTAAAATTTTTGAATTTAGAGCCAAATTGAGTATTTTTTTTTCAAAAACTACAGTAATTAATAAAATTTCAATTGAGCATAATTATATGAAAAGCTGATGAAAATTCAAATTTTAAAATATGATTGTCATTTTCTCGCGATGCTCTTTCGAATGGTACTAAAATTTTTGAATTTAGAGCCAAATTGAGTATTTTTTTTTCCAGAAAATACAGTAATTATTTAAATTTCAATTGAGCATAATTATATGAAAAATTGATGAAAATTCAAATTTTAAAATATGATTGTCATTTTCTCGCGATGCTCTTTCGAATGGTACTAAAATTTTTGAATTTAGAGCCAAATTGAGTATTTTTTTTTCCAGAAAATACAGTAATTATTTAAATTTCAATTGAGCATAATTATATGAAAAATTGATGAAAATTCAAATTTTAAAATATGATTGTCATTTTCTCGCGATGCTCTTTCGAATGGTACTAAAATTTTTGAATTTAGAGCCAAATTGAGTATTTTTTTTCCAGAAAATACAGTAATTATTTAAATTTCAATTGAGCATAATTATATGAAAAATTGATGAAAATTCAAATTTTAAAATATGATTGTCATTTTCTCGCGATGCTCTTTCGAATGGTACTAAAATTTTTGAATTTAGAGCCAAATTGAGTATTTTTTTTTCAAAAACTACAGTAATTAATAAAATTTCAATTGAGCATAATTATATGAAAAGCTGATGAAAATTCAAATTTTAAAATATGATTGTCATTTTCTCGCGATGCTCTTTCGAATGGTACTAAAATTTTTGAATTTAGAGCCAAATTGAGTATTTTTTTTTCAAAAACTACAGTAATTAATAAAATTTCAATTGAGCATAATTATATGAAAAATTGATGAAAATTCAAATTTTAAAATATGATTGTCATTTTCTCGCGATGCTCTTTCGAATGGTACTAAAATTTTTGAATTTAGAGCCAAATTGAGTATTTTTTTTTCCAGAAAATACAGTAATTATTTAAATTTCAATTGAGCATAATTATATGAAAAATTGATGAAAATTCAAATTTTAAAATATGATTGTCATTTTCTCGCGATGCTCTTTCGAATGGTACTAAAATTTTTGAATTTAGAGCCAAATTGAGTATTTTTTTTCCAGAAAATACAGTAATTATTTAAATTTCAATTGAGCATAATTATATGAAAAATTGATGAAAATTCAAATTTTAAAATATGATTGTCATTTTCTCGCGATGCTCTTTCGAATGGTACTAAAATTTTTGAATTTAGAGCCAAATTGAGTATTTTTTTTTCAAAAACTACAGTAATTAATAAAATTTCAATTGAGCATAATTATATGAAAAGCTGATGAAAATTCAAATTTTAAAATATGATTGTCATTTTCTCGCGATGCTCTTTCGAATGGTACTAAAATTTTTGAATTTAGAGCCAAATTGAGTATTTTTTTTTCCAGAAAATACAGTAATTATTTAAATTTCAATTGAGCATAATTATATGAAAAATTGATGAAAATTCAAATTTTAAAATATGATTGTCATTTTCTCGCGATGCTCTTTCGAATGGTACTAAAATTTTTGAATTTAGAGCCAAATTGAGTATTTTTTTTCCAGAATATACAGTAATTAATAAAATTTCAATTGAGCATAATTATATGAAAAATTGATGAAAATTCAAATTTTAAAATATGATTGTCATTTTCTCGCGATGCTCTTTCGAATGGTACTAAAATTTTTGAATTTAGAGCCAAATTGAGTATTTTTTTTTCCAGAAAATACAGTAATTATTTAAATTTCAATTGAGCATAATTATATGAAAAATTGATGAAAATTCAAATTTTAAAATATGATTGTCATTTTCTCGCGATGCTCTTTCGAATGGTACTAAAATTTTTGAATTTAGAGCCAAATTGAGTATTTTTTTTCCAGAAAATACAGTAATTATTTAAATTTCAATTGAGCATAATTATATGAAAAATTGATGAAAATTCAAATTTTAAAATATGATTGTCATTTTCTCGCGATGCTCTTTCGAATGGTACTAAAATTTTTGAATTTAGAGCCAAATTGAGTATTTTTTTTTCAAAAACTACAGTAATTAATAAAATTTCAATTGAGCATAATTATATGAAAAGCTGATGAAAATTCAAATTTTAAAATATGATTGTCATTTTCTCGCGATGCTCTTTCGAATGGTACTAAAATTTTTGAATTTAGAGCCAAATTGAGTATTTTTTTTCCAGAAAATACAGTAATTATTTAAATTTCAATTGAGCATAATTATATGAAAAATTGATGAAAATTCAAATTTTAAAATATGATTGTCATTTTCTCGCGATGCTCTTTCGAATGGTACTAAAATTTTTGAATTTAGAGCCAAATTGAGTATTTTTTTTCCAGAAAATACAGTAATTATTTAAATTTCAATTGAGCATAATTATATGAAAAATTGATGAAAATTCAAATTTTAAAATATGATTGTCATTTTCTTGCGATGCTCTTTCGAATGGTACTAAAATTTTTGAATTTAGAGCCAAATTGAGTATTTTTTTTCCAGAAAATACAGTAATTATTTAAATTTCAATTGAGCATAATTATATGAAAAATTGATGAAAATTCAAATTTTAAAATATGATTGTCATTTTCTCGCGATGCTCTTTCGAATGGTACTAAAATTTTTGAATTTAGAGCCAAATTGAGTATTTTTTTTTCAAAAACTGCAGTAATTAATAAAATTTCAATTGAGCATAATTATATGAAAAATTGATGAAAATTCAAAATTTAAAATATGATTGTCATTTTCTCGCGATGCTCTTTCGAATGGTACTAAAATTTTTGAATTTAGAGCCAAATTGAGTATTTTTTTTTCAAAAACTACAGTAATTAATAAAATTTCAATTGAGCATAATTATATGAAAAGCTGATGAAAATTCAAATTTTAAAATACGATTGTCATTTTCTCGCGATGCTCTTTCGAATGGTACTAAAATTTTTGAATTTAGAGCCAAATTGAGTATTTTTTTTCCAGAAAATACAGTAATTATTTAAATTTCAATTGAGCATAATTATATGAAAAATTGATGAAAATTCAAATTTTAAAATATGATTGTCATTTTCTCGCGATGCTCTTTCGAATGGTACTAAAATTTTTGAATTTAGAGCCAAATTGAGTATTTTTTTTTCAAAAACTGCAGTAATTAATAAAATTTCAATTGAGCATAATTATATGAAAAATTGATGAAAATTCAAATTTTAAAATATGATTGTCATTTTCTCGCGATGCTCTTTCGAATGGTACTAAAATTTTTGAATTTAGAGCCAAATTGAGTATTTTTTTTTCAAAAACTACAGTAATTAATAAAATTTCAATTGAGCATAATTATATGAAAAGCTGATGAAAATTCAAATTTTAAAATACGATTGTCATTTTCTCGCGATGCTCTTTCGAATGGTACTAAAATTTTTGAATTTAGAGCCAAATTGAGTATTTTTTTTCCAGAAAATACAGTAATTATTTAAATTTCAATTGAGCATAATTATATGAAAAATTGATGAAAATTCAAATTTTAAAATATGATTGTCATTTTCTCGCGATGCTCTTTCGAATGGTACTAAAATTTTTGAATTTAAAGCCAAATTGAGTATTTTTTTTCCAGAAAATACAGTAATTAATAAAATTTCAATTGAGCATAATTATATGAAAAATTGATGAAAATTCAAATTTTAAAATATGATTGTCATTTTCTCGCGATGCTCTTTCGAATGGTACTAAAATTTTTGAATTTAGAGCCAAATTGAGTATTTTTTTTCCAGAAAATACAGTAATTATTTAAATTTCAATTGAGCATAATTATATGAAAAATTGATGAAAATTCAAATTTTAAAATATGATTGTCATTTTCTCGCGATGCTCTTTCGAATGGTACTAAAATTTTTGAATTTAGAGCCAAATTGAGTATTTTTTTTTCAAAAACTACAGTAATTAATAAAATTTCAATTGAGCATAATTATATGAAAAGCTGATGAAAATTCAAATTTTAAAATATGATTGTCATTTTCTCGCGATGCTCTTTCGAA
The DNA here is from genome assembly GCA_964036255.1 of Caenorhabditis virilis. Lineage (NCBI taxonomy): Eukaryota > Metazoa > Nematoda > Chromadorea > Rhabditida > Rhabditidae > Caenorhabditis > Caenorhabditis virilis. The sequence continues at coordinate 18,465,453 of OZ038415.1, read as the reverse complement.
TGGTACTAAAATTTTTGAATTTAGAGCCAAATTGAGTATTTTTTTTTCAAAAACTGCAGTAATTAATAAAATTTCAATTGAGCATAATTATATGAAAAATTGATGAAAATTCAAAATTTAAAATATGATTGTCATTTTCTCGCGATGCTCTTTCGAATGGTACTAAAATTTTTGAATTTAGATCCAAATTGAGTATTTTTTTTTCAAAAACTACAGTAATTAATAAAATTTCAATTGAGCATAATTATATGAAAAGCTGATGAAAATTCAAATTTTAAAATACGATTGTCATTTTCTCTCGATGCTCTTTCGAATGGTACTAAAATTTTTGAATTTAGAGCCAAATTGAGTATTTTTTTTTCCAGAAAATACAGTAATTATTTAAATTTCAATTGAGCATAATTATATGAAAAATTGATGAAAATTCAAATTTTAAAATATGATTGTCATTTTCTCGCGATGCTCTTTCGAATGGTACTAAAATTTTTGAATTTAGAGCCAAATTGAGTATTTTTTTTTCCAGAAAATACAGTAATTATTTAAATTTCAATTGAGCATAATTATATGAAAAATTGATGAAAATTCAAATTTTAAAATATGATTGTCATTTTCTCGCGATGCTCTTTCGAATGGTACTAAAATTTTTGAATTTAAAGCCAAATTGAGTATTTTTTTTCCAGAAAATACAGTAATTAATAAAATTTCAATTGAGCATAATTATATGAAAAATTGATGAAAATTCAAATTTTAAAATATGATTGTCATTTTCTCGCGATGCTCTTTCGAATGGTACTAAAATTTTTGAATTTAGAGCCAAATTGAGTATTTTTTTTCCAGAAAATACAGTAATTATTTAAATTTCAATTGAGCATAATTATATGAAAAATTGATGAAAATTCAAATTTTAAAATATGATTGTCATTTTCTCGCGATGCTCTTTCGAATGGTACTAAAATTTTTGAATTTAGAGCCAAATTGAGTATTTTTTTTTCAAAAACTACAGTAATTAAGAAAATTTCAATTGAGCATAATTATATGAAAAATTGATGAAAATTCAAATTTTAAAATATGATTGTCATTTTCTTGCGATGCTCTTTCGAATGGTACTAAAATTTTTGAATTTAGAGCCAAATTGAGTATTTTTTTTCCAGAAAATACAGTAATTATTTAAATTTCAATTGAGCATAATTATATGAAAAATTGATGAAAATTCAAATTTTAAAATATGATTGTCATTTTCTCGCGATGCTCTTTCGAATGGTACTAAAATTTTTGAATTTAGAGCCAAATTGAGTATTTTTTTTTCAAAAACTGCAGTAATTAATAAAATTTCAATTGAGCATAATTATATGAAAAATTGATGAAAATTCAAAATTTAAAATATGATTGTCATTTTCTCGCGATGCTCTTTCGAATGGTACTAAAATTTTTGAATTTAGAGCCAAATTGAGTATTTTTTTTTCAAAAACTACAGTAATTAATAAAATTTCAATTGAGCATAATTATATGAAAAGCTGATGAAAATTCAAATTTTAAAATACGATTGTCATTTTCTCGCGATGCTCTTTCGAATGGTACTAAAATTTTTGAATTTAGAGCCAAATTGAGTATTTTTTTTCCAGAAAATACAGTAATTATTTAAATTTCAATTGAGCATAATTATATGAAAAATTGATGAAAATTCAAATTTTAAAATATGATTGTCATTTTCTCGCGATGCTCTTTCGAATGGTACTAAAATTTTTGAATTTAGAGCCAAATTGAGTATTTTTTTTTCAAAAACTGCAGTAATTAATAAAATTTCAATTGAGCATAATTATATGAAAAATTGATGAAAATTCAAATTTTAAAATATGATTGTCATTTTCTCGCGATGCTCTTTCGAATGGTACTAAAATTTTTGAATTTAGAGCCAAATTGAGTATTTTTTTTTCAAAAACTACAGTAATTAATAAAATTTCAATTGAGCATAATTATATGAAAAGCTGATGAAAATTCAAATTTTAAAATATGATTGTCATTTTCTCGCGATGCTCTTTCGAATGGTACTAAAATTTTTGAATTTAGAGCCAAATTGAGTATTTTTTTTTCAAAAACTGCAGTAATTAATAAAATTTCAATTGAGCATAATTATATGAAAAATTGATGAAAATTCAAAATTTAAAATATGATTGTCATTTTCTCGCGATGCTCTTTCGAATGGTACTAAAATTTTTGAATTTAGATCCAAATTGAGTATTTTTTTTTCAAAAACTACAGTAATTAATAAAATTTCAATTGAGCATAATTATATGAAAAGCTGATGAAAATTCAAATTTTAAAATACGATTGTCATTTTCTCTCGATGCTCTTTCGAATGGTACTAAAATTTTTGAATTTAGAGCCAAATTGAGTATTTTTTTTTCCAGAAAATACAGTAATTATTTAAATTTCAATTGAGCATAATTATATGAAAAATTGATGAAAATTCAAATTTTAAAATATGATTGTCATTTTCTCGCGATGCTCTTTCGAATGGTACTAAAATTTTTGAATTTAGAGCCAAATTGAGTATTTTTTTTTCCAGAAAATACAGTAATTATTTAAATTTCAATTGAGCATAATTATATGAAAAATTGATGAAAATTCAAATTTTAAAATATGATTGTCATTTTCTCGCGATGCTCTTTCGAATGGTACTAAAATTTTTGAATTTAAAGCCAAATTGAGTATTTTTTTTCCAGAAAATACAGTAATTAATAAAATTTCAATTGAGCATAATTATATGAAAAATTGATGAAAATTCAAATTTTAAAATATGATTGTCATTTTCTTGCGATGCTCTTTCGAATGGTACTAAAATTTTTGAATTTAGAGCCGAATTGAGTATTTTTTTCCAGAAACTACAGTAATTATTTAAATTTAAATTGAGCATAATTATATGAAAAATTGATGAAAATTCAAATTTTAAAATATGATTGTCATTTTCTTGCGATGCTCTTTCGAATGGTACTAAAATTTTTGAATTTAGAGCCGAATTGAGTTTTTTTTTTCCAGAAAATACAGTAATTATTTAAATTTCAATTGAGCATAATTATATGAAAAATTGATGAAAATTCAAATTTTAAAATATGATTGTCATTTTCTCGCGATGCTCTTTCGAATGGTACTAAAATTTTTGAATTTAGAGCCAAATTGAGTATTTTTTTTCCAGAAAATACAGTAATTATTTAAATTTCAATTGAGCATAATTATATGAAAAATTGATGAAAATTCAAATTTTAAAATATGATTGTCATTTTCTCGCGATGCTCTTTCGAATGGTACTAAAATTTTTGAATTTAGAGCCAAATTGAGTATTTTTTTTTCAAAAACTACAGTAATTAAGAAAATTTCAATTGAGCATAATTATATGAAAAATTGATGAAAATTCAAAATTTAAAATATGATTGTCATTTTCTCGCGATGCTCTTTCGAATGGTACTAAAATTTTTGAATTTAGAGCCAAATTGAGTATTTTTTTTCCAGAAAATACAGTAATTATTTAAATTTCAATTGAGCATAATTATATGAAAAATTGATGAAAATTCAAATTTTAAAATATGATTGTCATTTTCTCGCGATGCTCTTTCGAATGGTACTAAAATTTTTGAATTTAAAGCCAAATTGAGTATTTTTTTCCAGAAACTACAGTAATTATTTAAATTTAAATTGAGCATAATTATATGAAAAATTGATGAAAATTCAAATTTTAAAATATGATTGTCATTTTCTTGCGATGCTCTTTCGAATGGTACTAAAATTTTTGAATTTAGAGCCGAATTGAGTATTTTTTTCCAGAAACTACAGTAATTATTTAAATTTAAATTGAGCATAATTATATGAAAAATTGATGAAAATTCAAATTTTAAAATATGATTGTCATTTTCTTGCGATGCTCTTTCGAATGGTACTAAAATTTTTGAATTTAGAGCCGAATTGAGTATTTTTTTTCCAGAAAATACAGTAATTATTTAAATTTCAATTGAGCATAATTATATGAAAAATTGATGAAAATTCAAATTTTAAAATATGATTGTCATTTTCTCGCGATGCTCTTTCGAATGGTACTAAAATTTTTGAATTTAGAGCCAAATTGAGTATTTTTTTTCCAGAAAATACAGTAATTATTTAAATTTCAATTGAGCATAATTATATGAAAAATTGATGAAAATTCAAATTTTAAAATATGATTGTCATTTTCTCGCGATGCTCTTTCGAATGGTACTAAAATTTTTGAATTTAGAGCCAAATTGAGTATTTTTTTTTCAAAAACTACAGTAATTAAGAAAATTTCAATTGAGCATAATTATATGAAAAATTGATGAAAATTCAAATTTTAAAATATGATTGTCATTTTCTTGCGATGCTCTTTCGAATGGTACTAAAATTTTTGAATTTAGAGCCGAATTGAGTATTTTTTTCCAGAAACTACAGTAATTATTTAAATTTAAATTGAGCATAATTATATGAAAAATTGATGAAAATTCAAATTTTAAAATATGATTGTCATTTTCTTGCGATGCTCTTTCGAATGGTACTAAAATTTTTGAATTTAGAGCCGAATTGAGTATTTTTTTTCCAGAAAATACAGTAATTATTTAAATTTCAATTGAGCATAATTATATGAAAAATTGATGAAAATTCAAATTTTAAAATATGATTGTCATTTTCTCGCGATGCTCTTTCGAATGGTACTAAAATTTTTGAATTTAGAGCCAAATTGAGTATTTTTTTTTCAAAAACTACAGTAATTAAGAAAATTTCAATTGAGCATAATTATATGAAAAATTGATGAAAATTCAAATTTTAAAATATGATTGTCATTTTCTTGCGATGCTCTTTCGAATGGTACTAAAATTTTTGAATTTAGAGCCAAATTGAGTATTTTTTTTCCAGAAAATACAGTAATTAATAAAATTTCAATTGAGCATAATTATATGAAAAATTGATGAAAATTGAATTTTAAAATATGATTGTCATTTTCTCGCGATGCTCTTTCGAATGGTACTAACATTTTTGAATTTAAAGCCAAATTGAGTATTTTTTTTCCAGAAAATACAGTAATTATTTAAATTTCAATTGAGCATAATTATATGAAAAATTGATGAAAATTCAAATTTTAAAATATGATTGTCATTTTCTCGCGATGCTCTTTCGAATGGTACTAAAATTTTTGAATTTAAAGCCAAATTGAGTATTTTTTTTCCAGAAAATACAGTAATTATTTAAATTTCAATTGAGCATAATTATATGAAAAATTGATGAAAATTCAAATTTTAAAATATGATTGTCATTTTCTCGCGATGCTCTTTCGAATGGTACTAAAATTTTTGAATTTAGAGCCAAATTGAGTATTTTTTTTCCAGAAAATACAGTAATTATTTAAATTTCAATTGAGCATAATTATATGAAAAATTGATGAAAATTCAAATTTTAAAATATGATTGTCATTTTCTCGCGATGCTCTTTCGAATGGTACTAAAATTTTTGAATTTAGAGCCAAATTGAGTATTTTTTTTCCAGAAACTACAGTAATTATTTAAATTTCAATTGAGCATAATTATATGAAAAATTGATGAAAATTCAAATTTTAAAATATGATTGTCATTTTCTCGCGATGCTCTTTCGAATGGTACTAAAATTTTTGAATTTAGAGCCAAATTGAGTATTTTTTTTTCAAAAACTACAGTAATTAATAAGTAAAAAAAATTTAAAATTTAGCCCACTAACAGTGTAGTGTCACGAAGCGTATATTTCAGAAAATCATATCTCAAGACTGACACACAGGATTTCAGTCATTTTGGTACCATTCGAAAGAGAATGCGCGGTAGATTCTAATTCCACTTTAAATTTTGAGTTTTCGTCAATTTAAACGATTTTTAGACTCATTTAAAATTTAGCCCACTAACAGTGTAGTGTCACGAAGCGTATATTTCAGAAAATCATATCTCAAGACTGACACACAGGATTTCAGTCATTTTGGTACCATTCGAAAGAGAATGCGCGGTAGATTCTAATTCCACTTTAAATTTTGAGTTTTCGTCAATTTAAACAATTTTTAGACTCATTTAAAATTTAGCCCACTAACAGTGTAGTGTCACGAAGCGTATATTTCAGAAAATCATATCTCAAGACTGACACACAGGATTTCAGTCATTTTGGTATCATTCGAAAGAGAATGCGCGGTAGATTCTAATTCCACTTTAAATTTTGAGTTTTCGTCAATTTAAACGATTTTTAGACTCATTTAAAATTTAGCCCACTAACAGTGTAGTGTCACGAAGCGTATATTTCAGAAAATCATATCTCAAGACTGACACACAGGATTTCAGTCATTTTGGTACCATTGGAAAGAGAATGCGCGGTAGATTCTAATTCCACTTTAAATTTTGAGTTTTCGTCAATTTAAACGATTTTTAGACTCATTTAAAATTTAGCCCACTAACAGTGTAGTGTCACGAAGCGTATATTTCAGAAAATCATATCTCAAGACTGACACACAGGATTTCAGTCATTTTGGTACCATTCGAAAGAGAATGCGCGGTAGATTCTAATTCCACTTTAATTTTTGAGTTTTCGTCAATTTAAACGATTTTTAGACTCATTTAAAATTTAGCCCACTAACAGTGTAGTGTCACGAAGCGTATATTTCAGAAAATCATATCTCAAGACTGACACACAGGATTTCAGTCATTTTGGTACCATTCGAAAGAGAATGCGCGGTAGATTCTAATTCCACTTTAAATTTTGAGTTTTCGTCAATTTAAACGATTTTTAGACTCATTTAAAATTTAGCCCACTAACAGTGTAGTGTCACGAAGCGTATATTTCAGAAAATCATATCTCAAGACTGACACACAGGATTTCAGTCATTTTGGTACCATTCGAAAGAGAATGCGCGGTAGATTCTAATTCCACTTTAAATTTTGAGTTTTCGTCAATTTAAACGATTTTTAGACTCATTTAAAATTTAGCCCACTAACAGTGTAGTGTCACGAAGCGTATATTTCAGAAAATCATATCTCAAGACTGACACACAGGATTTCAGTCATTTTGGTACCATTCGAAAGAGAATGCGCGGTAGATTCTAATTCCACTTTAAATTTTGAGTTTTCGTCAATTTAAACGATTTTTAGACTCATTTAAAATTTAGCCCACTAACAGTGTAGTGTCACGAAGCGTATATTTCAGAAAATCATATCTCAAGACTGACACACAGGATTTCAGTCATTTTGGTACCATTCGAAAGAGAATGCGCGGTAGATTCTAATTCCACTTTAATTTTTGAGTTTTCGTCAATTTAAACGATTTTTAGACTCATTTAAAATTTAGCCCACTAACAGTGTAGTGTCACGAAGCGTATATTTCAGAAAATCATATCTCAAGACTGACACACAGGATTTCAGTCATTTTGGTACCATTCGAAAGAGAATGCGCGGTAGATTCTAATTCCACTTTAAATTTTGAGTTTTCGTCAATTTAAACGATTTTTAGACTCATTTAAAATTTAGCCCACTAACAGTGTAGTGTCACGAAGCGTATATTTCAGAAAATCATATCTCAAGACTGACACACAGGATTTCAGTCATTTTGGTACCATTCGAAAGAGAATGCGCGGTAGATTCAAATTCCACTTTAAATTTTGAGTTTTCGTCAATTTAAACGATTTTTAGACTCATTTAAAATTTAGCCCACTAACAGTGTAGTGTCACGAAGCGTATATTTCAGAAAATCATATCTCAAGACTGACACAGAGGATTTCAGTCATTTTGGTACCATTCGAAAGAGAATGCGCGGTAGATTCTAATTCCACTTTAATTTTTGAGTTTTCGTCAATTTAAACGATTTTTAGACTCATTTAAAATTTAGCCCACTAACAGTGTAGTGTCACGAAGCGTATATTTCAGAAAATCATATCTCAAGACTGACACACAGGATTTCAGTCATTTTGGTACCATTCGAAAGAGAATGCGCGGTAGATTCTAATTCCACTTTAAATTTTGAGTTTTCGTCAATTTAAACGATTTTTAGACTCATTTAAAATTTAGCCCACTAACAGTGTAGTGTCACGAAGCGTATATTTCAGAAAATCATATCTCAAGACTGACACACAGGATTTCAGTCATTTTGGTACCATTCGAAAGAGAATGCGCGGTAGATTCTAATTCCACTTTAAATTTTGAGTTTTCGTCAATTTAAACGATTTTTAGACTCATTTAAAATTTAGCCCACTAACAGTGTAGTGTCACGAAGCGTATATTTCAGAAAATCATATCTCAAGACTGACACACAGGATTTCAGTCATTTTGGTACCATTCGAAAGAGAATGCGCGGTAGATTCTAATTCCACTTTAAATTTTGAGTTTTCGTCAATTTAAACAATTTTTAGACTCATTTAAAATTTAGCCCACTAACAGTGTAGTGTCACGAAGCGTATATTTCAGAAAATCATATCTCAAGACTGACACACAGGATTTCAGTCATTTTGGTATCATTCGAAAGAGAATGCGCGGTAGATTCTAATTCCACTTTAAATTTTGAGTTTTCGTCAATTTAAACGATTTTTAGACTCATTTAAAATTTAGCCCACTAACAGTGTAGTGTCACGAAGCGTATATTTCAGAAAATCATATCTCAAGACTGACACACAGGATTTCAGTCATTTTGGTACCATTCGAAAGAGAATGCGCGGTAGATTCTAATTCCACTTTAAATTTTGAGTTTTCGTCAATTTAAACGATTTTTAGACTCATTTAAAATTTAGCCCACTAACAGTGTAGTGTCACGAAGCGTATATTTCAGAAAATCATATCTCAAGACTGACACACAGGATTTCAGTCATTTTGGTACCATTCGAAAGAGAATGCGCGGTAGATTCTAATTCCACTTTAAATTTTGAGTTTTCGTCAATTTAAACGATTTTTAGACTCATTTAAAATTTAGCCCACTAACAGTGTAGTGTCACGAAGCGTATATTTCAGAAAATCATATCTCAAGACTGACACACAGGATTTCAGTCATTTTGGTACCATTCGAAAGAGAATGCGCGGTAGATTCTAATTCCACTTTAAATTTTGAGTTTTCGTCAATTTAAACGATTTTTAGACTCATTTAAAATTTAGCCCACTAACAGTGTAGTGTCACGAAGCGTATATTTCAGAAAATCATATCTCAAGACTGACACACAGGATTTCAGTCATTTTGGTACCATTCGAAAGAGAATGCGCGGTAGATTCTAATTCCACTTTAAATTTTGAGTTTTCGTCAATTTAAACGATTTTTAGACTCATTTAAAATTTAGCCCACTAACAGTGTAGTGTCACGAAGCGTATATTTCAGAAAATCATATCTCAAGACTGACACACAGGATTTCAGTCATTTTGGTACCATTCGAAAGAGAATGCGCGGTAGATTCTAATTCCACTTTAAATTTTGAGTTTTCGTCAATTTAAACGATTTTTAGACTCATTTAAAATTTAGCCCACTAACAGTGTAGTGTCACGAAGCGTATATTTCAGAAAATCATATCTCAAGACTGACACACAGGATTTCAGTCATTTTGGTACCATTCGAAAGAGAATGCGCGGTAGATTCTAATTCCACTTTAAATTTTGAGTTTTCGTCAATTTAAACGATTTTTAGACTCATTTAAAATTTAGCCCACTAACAGTGTAGTGTCACGAAGCGTATATTTCAGAAAATCATATCTCAAGACTGACACACAGGATTTCAGTCATTTTGGTACCATTCGAAAGAGAATGCGCGGTAGATTCTAATTCCACTTTAAATTTTGAGTTTTCGTCAATTTAAACGATTTTTAGACTCATTTAAAATTTAGCCCACTAACAGTGTAGTGTCACGAAGCGTATATTTCAGAAAATCATATCTCAAGACTGACACACAGGATTTCAGTCATTTTGGTACCATTCGAAAGAGAATGCGCGGTAGATTCTAATTCCACTTTAAATTTTGAGTTTTCGTCAATTTAAACGATTTTTAGACTCATTTAAAATTTAGCCCACTAACAGTGTAGTGTCACGAAGCGTATATTTCAGAAAATCATATCTCAAGACTGACACACAGGATTTCAGTCATTTTGGTACCATTCGAAAGAGAATGCGCGGTAGATTCTAATTCCACTTTAAATTTTGAGTTTTCGTCAATTTAAACGATTTTTAGACTCATTTAAAATTTAGCCCACTAACAGTGTAGTGTCACGAAGCGTATATTTCAGAAAATCATATCTCAAGACTGACACACAGGATTTCAGTCATTTTGGTACCATTCGAAAGAGAATGCGCGGTAGATTCTAATTCCACTTTAAATTTTGAGTTTTCGTCAATTTAAACGATTTTTAGACTCATTTAAAATTTAGCCCACTAACAGTGTAGTGTCACGAAGCGTATATTTCAGAAAATCATATCTCAAGACTGACACACAGGATTTCAGTCATTTTGGTACCATTCGAAAGAGAATGCGCGGTAGATTCTAATTCCACTTTAAATTTTGAGTTTTCGTCAATTTAAACGATTTTTAGACTCATTTAAAATTTAGCCCACTAACAGTGTAGTGTCACGAAGCGTATATTTCAGAAAATCATATCTCAAGACTGACACACAGGATTTCAGTCATTTTGGTACCATTCGAAAGAGAATGCGCGGTAGATTCTAATTCCACTTTAAATTTTGAGTTTTCGTCAATTTAAACGATTTTTAGACTCATTTAAAATTTAGCCCACTAACAGTGTAGTGTCACGAAGCGTATATTTCAGAAAATCATATCTCAAGACTGACACACAGGATTTCAGTCATTTTGGTACCATTCGAAAGAGAATGCGCGGTAGATTCTAATTCCACTTTAAATTTTGAGTTTTCGTCAATTTAAACGATTTTTAGACTCATTTAAAATTTAGCCCACTAACAGTGTAGTGTCACGAAGCGTATATTTCAGAAAATCATATCTCAAGACTGACACACAGGATTTCAGTCATTTTGGTACCATTCGAAAGAGAATGCGCGGTAGATTCTAATTCCACTTTAAATTTTGAGTTTTCGTCAATTTAAACGATTTTTAGACTCATTTAAAATTTAGCCCACTAACAGTGTAGTGTCACGAAGCGTATATTTCAGAAAATCATATCTCAAGACTGACACACAGGATTTCAGTCATTTTGGTACCATTCGAAAGAGAATGCGCGGTAGATTCTAATTCCACTTTAAATTTTGAGTTTTCGTCAATTTAAACGATTTTTAGACTCATTTAAAATTTAGCCCACTAACAGTGTAGTGTCACGAAGCGTATATTTCAGAAAATCATATCTCAAGACTGACACACAGGATTTCAGTCATTTTGGTACCATTCGAAAGAGAATGCGCGGTAGATTCTAATTCCACTTTAAATTTTGAGTTTTCGTCAATTTAAACGATTTTTAGACTCATTTAAAATTTAGCCCACTAACAGTGTAGTGTCACGAAGCGTATATTTCAGAAAATCATATCTCAAGACTGACACACAGGATTTCAGTCATTTTGGTACCATTCGAAAGAGAATGCGCGGTAGATTCTAATTCCACTTTAAATTTTGAGTTTTCGTCAATTTAAACGATTTTTAGACTCATTTAAAATTTAGCCCACTAACAGTGTAGTGTCACGAAGCGTATATTTCAGAAAATCATATCTCAAGACTGACACACAGGATTTCAGTCATTTTGGTACCATTCGAAAGAGAATGCGCGGTAGATTCTAATTCCACTTTAAATTTTGAGTTTTCGTCAATTTAAACGATTTTTAGACTCATTTAAAATTTAGCCCACTAACAGTGTAGTGTCACGAAGCGTATATTTCAGAAAATCATATCTCAAGACTGACACACAGGATTTCAGTCATTTTGGTACCATTCGAAAGAGAATGCGCGGTAGATTCTAATTCCACTTTAAATTTTGAGTTTTCGTCAATTTAAACGATTTTTAGACTCATTTAAAATTTAGCCCACTAACAGTGTAGTGTCACGAAGCGTATATTTCAGAAAATCATATCTCAAGACTGACACACAGGATTTCAGTCATTTTGGTACCATTCGAAAGAGAATGCGCGGTAGATTCTAATTCCACTTTAAATTTTGAGTTTTCGTCAATTTAAACGATTTTTAGACTCATTTAAAATTTAGCCCACTAACAGTGTAGTGTCACGAAGCGTATATTTCAGAAAATCATATCTCAAGACTGACACACAGGATTTCAGTCATTTTGGTACCATTCGAAAGAGAATGCGCGGTAGATTCTAATTCCACTTTAAATTTTGAGTTTTCGTCAATTTAAACGATTTTTAGACTCATTTAAAATTTAGCCCACTAACAGTGTAGTGTCACGAAGCGTATATTTCAGAAAATCATATCTCAAGACTGACACACAGGATTTCAGTCATTTTGGTACCATTCGAAAGAGAATGCGCGGTAGATTCTAATTCCACTTTAAATTTTGAGTTTTCGTCAATTTAAACGATTTTTAGACTCATTTAAAATTTAGCCCACTAACAGTGTAGTGTCACGAAGCGTATATTTCAGAAAATCATATCTCAAGACTGACACACAGGATTTCAGTCATTTTGGTACCATTCGAAAGAGAATGCGCGGTAGATTCTAATTCCACTTTAAATTTTGAGTTTTCGTCAATTTAAACGATTTTTAGACTCATTTAAAATTTAGCCCACTAACAGTGTAGTGTCACGAAGCGTATATTTCAGAAAATCATATCTCAAGACTGACACACAGGATTTCAGTCATTTTGGTACCATTCGAAAGAGAATGCGCGGTAGATTCTAATTCCACTTTAAATTTTGAGTTTTCGTCAATTTAAACGATTTTTAGACTCATTTAAAATTTAGCCCACTAACAGTGTAGTGTCACGAAGCGTATATTTCAGAAAATCATATCTCAAGACTGACACACAGGATTTCAGTCATTTTGGTACCATTCGAAAGAGAATGCGCGGTAGATTCTAATTCCACTTTAAATTTTGAGTTTTCGTCAATTTAAACGATTTTTAGACTCATTTAAAATTTAGCCCACTAACAGTGTAGTGTCACGAAGCGTATATTTCAGAAAATCATATCTCAAGACTGACACACAGGATTTCAGTCATTTTGGTACCATTCGAAAGAGAATGCGCGGTAGATTCTAATTCCACTTTAAATTTTGAGTTTTCGTCAATTTAAACGATTTTTAGACTCATTTAAAATTTAGCCCACTAACAGTGTAGTGTCACGAAGCGTATATTTCAGAAAATCATATCTCAAGACTGACACACAGGATTTCAGTCATTTTGGTACCATTCGAAAGAGAATGCGCGGTAGATTCTAATTCCACTTTAAATTTTGAGTTTTCGTCAATTTAAACGATTTTTAGACTCATTTAAAATTTAGCCCACTAACAGTGTAGTGTCACGAAGCGTATATTTCAGAAAATCATATCTCAAGACTGACACACAGGATTTCAGTCATTTTGGTACCATTCGAAAGAGAATGCGCGGTAGATTCTAATTCCACTTTAAATTTTGAGTTTTCGTCAATTTAAACGATTTTTAGACTCATTTAAAATTTAGCCCACTAACAGTGTAGTGTCACGAAGCGTATATTTCAGAAAATCATATCTCAAGACTGACACACAGGATTTCAGTCATTTTGGTACCATTCGAAAGAGAATGCGCGGTAGATTCTAATTCCACTTTAAATTTTGAGTTTTCGTCAATTTAAACGATTTTTAGACTCATTTAAAATTTAGCCCACTAACAGTGTAGTGTCACGAAGCGTATATTTCAGAAAATCATATCTCAAGACTGACACACAGGATTTCAGTCATTTTGGTACCATTCGAAAGAGAATGCGCGGTAGATTCTAATTCCACTTTAAATTTTGAGTTTTCGTCAATTTAAACGATTTTTAGACTCATTTAAAATTTAGCCCACTAACAGTGTAGTGTCACGAAGCGTATATTTCAGAAAATCATATCTCAAGACTGACACACAGGATTTCAGTCATTTTGGTACCATTCGAAAGAGAATGCGCGGTAGATTCTAATTCCACTTTAAATTTTGAGTTTTCGTCAATTTAAACGATTTTTAGACTCATTTAAAATTTAGCCCACTAACAGTGTAGTGTCACGAAGCGTATATTTCAGAAAATCATATCTCAAGACTGACACACAGGATTTCAGTCATTTTGGTACCATTCGAAAGAGAATGCGCGGTAGATTCTAATTCCACTTTAAATTTTGAGTTTTCGTCAATTTAAACGATTTTTAGACTCATTTAAAATTTAGCCCACTAACAGTGTAGTGTCACGAAGCGTATATTTCAGAAAATCATATCTCAAGACTGACACACAGGATTTCAGTCATTTTGGTACCATTCGAAAGAGAATGCGCGGTAGATTCTAATTCCACTTTAAATTTTGAGTTTTCGTCAATTTAAACGATTTTTAGACTCATTTAAAATTTAGCCCACTAACAGTGTAGTGTCACGAAGCGTATATTTCAGAAAATCATATCTCAAGACTGACACACAGGATTTCAGTCATTTTGGTACCATTCGAAAGAGAATGCGCGGTAGATTCTAATTCCACTTTAAATTTTGAGTTTTCGTCAATTTAAACGATTTTTAGACTCATTTAAAATTTAGCCCACTAACAGTGTAGTGTCACGAAGCGTATATTTCAGAAAATCATATCTCAAGACTGACACACAGGATTTCAGTCATTTTGGTACCATTCGAAAGAGAATGCGCGGTAGATTCTAATTCCACTTTAAATTTTGAGTTTTCGTCAATTTAAACGATTTTTAGACTCATTTAAAATTTAGCCCACTAACAGTGTAGTGTCACGAAGCGTATATTTCAGAAAATCATATCTCAAGACTGACACACAGGATTTCAGTCATTTTGGTACCATTCGAAAGAGAATGCGCGGTAGATTCTAATTCCACTTTAAATTTTGAGTTTTCGTCAATTTAAACGATTTTTAGACTCATTTAAAATTTAGCCCACTAACAGTGTAGTGTCACGAAGCGTATATTTCAGAAAATCATATCTCAAGACTGACACACAGGATTTCAGTCATTTTGGTACCATTCGAAAGAGAATGCGCGGTAGATTCTAATTCCACTTTAAATTTTGAGTTTTCGTCAATTTAAACGATTTTTAGACTCATTTAAAATTTAGCCCACTAACAGTGTAGTGTCACGAAGCGTATATTTCAGAAAATCATATCTCAAGACTGACACACAGGATTTCAGTCATTTTGGTACCATTCGAAAGAGAATGCGCGGTAGATTCTAATTCCACTTTAAATTTTGAGTTTTCGTCAATTTAAACGATTTTTAGACTCATTTAAAATTTAGCCCACTAACAGTGTAGTGTCACGAAGCGTATATTTCAGAAAATCATATCTCAAGACTGACACACAGGATTTCAGTCATTTTGGTACCATTCGAAAGAGAATGCGCGGTAGATTCTAATTCCACTTTAAATTTTGAGTTTTCGTCAATTTAAACGATTTTTAGACTCATTTAAAATTTAGCCCACTAACAGTGTAGTGTCACGAAGCGTATATTTCAGAAAATCATATCTCAAGACTGACACACAGGATTTCAGTCATTTTGGTACCATTCGAAAGAGAATGCGCGGTAGATTCTAATTCCACTTTAAATTTTGAGTTTTCGTCAATTTAAACGATTTTTAGACTCATTTAAAATTTAGCCCACTAACAGTGTAGTGTCACGAAGCGTATATTTCAGAAAATCATATCTCAAGACTGACACACAGGATTTCAGTCATTTTGGTACCATTCGAAAGAGAATGCGCGGTAGATTCTAATTCCACTTTAAATTTTGAGTTTTCGTCAATTTAAACGATTTTTAGACTCATTTAAAATTTAGCCCACTAACAGTGTAGTGTCACGAAGCGTATATTTCAGAAAATCATATCTCAAGACTGACACACAGGATTTCAGTCATTTTGGTACCATTCGAAAGAGAATGCGCGGTAGATTCTAATTCCACTTTAAATTTTGAGTTTTCGTCAATTTAAACGATTTTTAGACTCATTTAAAATTTAGCCCACTAACAGTGTAGTGTCACGAAGCGTATATTTCAGAAAATCATATCTCAAGACTGACACACAGGATTTCAGTCATTTTGGTACCATTCGAAAGAGAATGCGCGGTAGATTCTAATTCCACTTTAAATTTTGAGTTTTCGTCAATTTAAACGATTTTTAGACTCATTTAAAATTTAGCCCACTAACAGTGTAGTGTCACGAAGCGTATATTTCAGAAAATCATATCTCAAGACTGACACACAGGATTTCAGTCATTTTGGTACCATTCGAAAGAGAATGCGCGGTAGATTCTAATTCCACTTTAAATTTTGAGTTTTCGTCAATTTAAACGATTTTTAGACTCATTTAAAATTTAGCCCACTAACAGTGTAGTGTCACGAAGCGTATATTTCAGAAAATCATATCTCAAGACTGACACACAGGATTTCAGTCATTTTGGTACCATTCGAAAGAGAATGCGCGGTAGATTCTAATTCCACTTTAAATTTTGAGTTTTCGTCAATTTAAACGATTTTTAGACTCATTTAAAATTTAGCCCACTAACAGTGTAGTGTCACGAAGCGTATATTTCAGAAAATCATATCTCAAGACTGACACACAGGATTTCAGTCATTTTGGTACCATTCGAAAGAGAATGCGCGGTAGATTCTAATTCCACTTTAAATTTTGAGTTTTCGTCAATTTAAACGATTTTTAGACTCATTTAAAATTTAGCCCACTAACAGTGTAGTGTCACGAAGCGTATATTTCAGAAAATCATATCTCAAGACTGACACACAGGATTTCAGTCATTTTGGTACCATTCGAAAGAGAATGCGCGGTAGATTCTAATTCCACTTTAAATTTTGAGTTTTCGTCAATTTAAACGATTTTTAGACTCATTTAAAATTTAGCCCACTAACAGTGTAGTGTCACGAAGCGTATATTTCAGAAAATCATATCTCAAGACTGACACACAGGATTTCAGTCATTTTGGTACCATTCGAAAGAGAATGCGCGGTAGATTCTAATTCCACTTTAAATTTTGAGTTTTCGTCAATTTAAACGATTTTTAGACTCATTTAAAATTTAGCCCACTAACAGTGTAGTGTCACGAAGCGTATATTTCAGAAAATCATATCTCAAGACTGACACACAGGATTTCAGTCATTTTGGTACCATTCGAAAGAGAATGCGCGGTAGATTCTAATTCCACTTTAAATTTTGAGTTTTCGTCAATTTAAACGATTTTTAGACTCATTTAAAATTTAGCCCACTAACAGTGTAGTGTCACGAAGCGTATATTTCAGAAAATCATATCTCAAGACTGACACACAGGATTTCAGTCATTTTGGTACCATTCGAAAGAGAATGCGCGGTAGATTCTAATTCCACTTTAAATTTTGAGTTTTCGTCAATTTAAACGATTTTTAGACTCATTTAAAATTTAGCCCACTAACAGTGTAGTGTCACGAAGCGTATATTTCAGAAAATCATATCTCAAGACTGACACACAGGATTTCAGTCATTTTGGTACCATTCGAAAGAGAATGCGCGGTAGATTCTAATTCCACTTTAAATTTTGAGTTTTCGTCAATTTAAACGATTTTTAGACTCATTTAAAATTTAGCCCACTAACAGTGTAGTGTCACGAAGCGTATATTTCAGAAAATCATATCTCAAGACTGACACACAGGATTTCAGTCATTTTGGTACCATTCGAAAGAGAATGCGCGGTAGATTCTAATTCCACTTTAAATTTTGAGTTTTCGTCAATTTAAACGATTTTTAGACTCATTTAAAATTTAGCCCACTAACAGTGTAGTGTCACGAAGCGTATATTTCAGAAAATCATATCTCAAGACTGACACACAGGATTTCAGTCATTTTGGTACCATTCGAAAGAGAATGCGCGGTAGATTCTAATTCCACTTTAAATTTTGAGTTTTCGTCAATTTAAACGATTTTTAGACTCATTTAAAATTTAGCCCACTAACAGTGTAGTGTCACGAAGCGTATATTTCAGAAAATCATATCTCAAGACTGACACACAGGATTTCAGTCATTTTGGTACCATTCGAAAGAGAATGCGCGGTAGATTCTAATTCCACTTTAAATTTTGAGTTTTCGTCAATTTAAACGATTTTTAGACTCATTTAAAATTTAGCCCACTAACAGTGTAGTGTCACGAAGCGTATATTTCAGAAAATCATATCTCAAGACTGACACACAGGATTTCAGTCATTTTGGTACCATTCGAAAGAGAATGCGCGGTAGATTCTAATTCCACTTTAAATTTTGAGTTTTCGTCAATTTAAACGATTTTTAGACTCATTTAAAATTTAGCCCACTAACAGTGTAGTGTCACGAAGCGTATATTTCAGAAAATCATATCTCAAGACTGACACACAGGATTTCAGTCATTTTGGTACCATTCGAAAGAGAATGCGCGGTAGATTCTAATTCCACTTTAAATTTTGAGTTTTCGTCAATTTAAACGATTTTTAGACTCATTTAAAATTTAGCCCACTAACAGTGTAGTGTCACGAAGCGTATATTTCAGAAAATCATATCTCAAGACTGACACACAGGATTTCAGTCATTTTGGTACCATTCGAAAGAGAATGCGCGGTAGATTCTAATTCCACTTTAAATTTTGAGTTTTCGTCAATTTAAACGATTTTTAGACTCATTTAAAATTTAGCCCACTAACAGTGTAGTGTCACGAAGCGTATATTTCAGAAAATCATATCTCAAGACTGACACACAGGATTTCAGTCATTTTGGTACCATTCGAAAGAGAATGCGCGGTAGATTCTAATTCCACTTTAAATTTTGAGTTTTCGTCAATTTAAACGATTTTTAGACTCATTTAAAATTTAGCCCACTAACAGTGTAGTGTCACGAAGCGTATATTTCAGAAAATCATATCTCAAGACTGACACACAGGATTTCAGTCATTTTGGTACCATTCGAAAGAGAATGCGCGGTAGATTCTAATTCCACTTTAAATTTTGAGTTTTCGTCAATTTAAACGATTTTTAGACTCATTTAAAATTTAGCCCACTAACAGTGTAGTGTCACGAAGCGTATATTTCAGAAAATCATATCTCAAGACTGACACACAGGATTTCAGTCATTTTGGTACCATTCGAAAGAGAATGCGCGGTAGATTCTAATTCCACTTTAAATTTTGAGTTTTCGTCAATTTAAACGATTTTTAGACTCATTTAAAATTTAGCCCACTAACAGTGTAGTGTCACGAAGCGTATATTTCAGAAAATCATATCTCAAGACTGACACACAGGATTTCAGTCATTTTGGTACCATTCGAAAGAGAATGCGCGGTAGATTCTAATTCCACTTTAAATTTTGAGTTTTCGTCAATTTAAACGATTTTTAGACTCATTTAAAATTTAGCCCACTAACAGTGTAGTGTCACGAAGCGTATATTTCAGAAAATCATATCTCAAGACTGACACACAGGATTTCAGTCATTTTGGTACCATTCGAAAGAGAATGCGCGGTAGATTCTAATTCCACTTTAAATTTTGAGTTTTCGTCAATTTAAACGATTTTTAGACTCATTTAAAATTTAGCCCACTAACAGTGTAGTGTCACGAAGCGTATATTTCAGAAAATCATATCTCAAGACTGACACACAGGATTTCAGTCATTTTGGTACCATTCGAAAGAGAATGCGCGGTAGATTCTAATTCCACTTTAAATTTTGAGTTTTCGTCAATTTAAACGATTTTTAGACTCATTTAAAATTTAGCCCACTAACAGTGTAGTGTCACGAAGCGTATATTTCAGAAAATCATATCTCAAGACTGACACACAGGATTTCAGTCATTTTGGTACCATTCGAAAGAGAATGCGCGGTAGATTCTAATTCCACTTTAAATTTTGAGTTTTCGTCAATTTAAACGATTTTTAGACTCATTTAAAATTTAGCCCACTAACAGTGTAGTGTCACGAAGCGTATATTTCAGAAAATCATATCTCAAGACTGACACACAGGATTTCAGTCATTTTGGTACCATTCGAAAGAGAATGCGCGGTAGATTCTAATTCCACTTTAAATTTTGAGTTTTCGTCAATTTAAACGATTTTTAGACTCATTTAAAATTTAGCCCACTAACAGTGTAGTGTCACGAAGCGTATATTTCAGAAAATCATATCTCAAGACTGACACACAGGATTTCAGTCATTTTGGTACCATTCGAAAGAGAATGCGCGGTAGATTCTAATTCCACTTTAAATTTTGAGTTTTCGTCAATTTAAACGATTTTTAGACTCATTTAAAATTTAGCCCACTAACAGTGTAGTGTCACGAAGCGTATATTTCAGAAAATCATATCTCAAGACTGACACACAGGATTTCAGTCATTTTGGTACCATTCGAAAGAGAATGCGCGGTAGATTCTAATTCCACTTTAAATTTTGAGTTTTCGTCAATTTAAACGATTTTTAGACTCATTTAAAATTTAGCCCACTAACAGTGTAGTGTCACGAAGCGTATATTTCAGAAAATCATATCTCAAGACTGACACACAGGATTTCAGTCATTTTGGTACCATTCGAAAGAGAATGCGCGGTAGATTCTAATTCCACTTTAAATTTTGAGTTTTCGTCAATTTAAACGATTTTTAGACTCATTTAAAATTTAGCCCACTAACAGTGTAGTGTCACGAAGCGTATATTTCAGAAAATCATATCTCAAGACTGACACACAGGATTTCAGTCATTTTGGTACCATTCGAAAGAGAATGCGCGGTAGATTCTAATTCCACTTTAAATTTTGAGTTTTCGTCAATTTAAACGATTTTTAGACTCATTTAAAATTTAGCCCACTAACAGTGTAGTGTCACGAAGCGTATATTTCAGAAAATCATATCTCAAGACTGACACACAGGATTTCAGTCATTTTGGTACCATTCGAAAGAGAATGCGCGGTAGATTCTAATTCCACTTTAAATTTTGAGTTTTCGTCAATTTAAACGATTTTTAGACTCATTTAAAATTTAGCCCACTAACAGTGTAGTGTCACGAAGCGTATATTTCAGAAAATCATATCTCAAGACTGACACACAGGATTTCAGTCATTTTGGTACCATTCGAAAGAGAATGCGCGGTAGATTCTAATTCCACTTTAAATTTTGAGTTTTCGTCAATTTAAACGATTTTTAGACTCATTTAAAATTTAGCCCACTAACAGTGTAGTGTCACGAAGCGTATATTTCAGAAAATCATATCTCAAGACTGACACACAGGATTTCAGTCATTTTGGTACCATTCGAAAGAGAATGCGCGGTAGATTCTAATTCCACTTTAAATTTTGAGTTTTCGTCAATTTAAACGATTTTTAGACTCATTTAAAATTTAGCCCACTAACAGTGTAGTGTCACGAAGCGTATATTTCAGAAAATCATATCTCAAGACTGACACACAGGATTTCAGTCATTTTGGTACCATTCGAAAGAGAATGCGCGGTAGATTCTAATTCCACTTTAAATTTTGAGTTTTCGTCAATTTAAACGATTTTTAGACTCATTTAAAATTTAGCCCACTAACAGTGTAGTGTCACGAAGCGTATATTTCAGAAAATCATATCTCAAGACTGACACACAGGATTTCAGTCATTTTGGTACCATTCGAAAGAGAATGCGCGGTAGATTCTAATTCCACTTTAAATTTTGAGTTTTCGTCAATTTAAACGATTTTTAGACTCATTTAAAATTTAGCCCACTAACAGTGTAGTGTCACGAAGCGTATATTTCAGAAAATCATATCTCAAGACTGACACACAGGATTTCAGTCATTTTGGTACCATTCGAAAGAGAATGCGCGGTAGATTCTAATTCCACTTTAAATTTTGAGTTTTCGTCAATTTAAACGATTTTTAGACTCATTTAAAATTTAGCCCACTAACAGTGTAGTGTCACGAAGCGTATATTTCAGAAAATCATATCTCAAGACTGACACACAGGATTTCAGTCATTTTGGTACCATTCGAAAGAGAATGCGCGGTAGATTCTAATTCCACTTTAAATTTTGAGTTTTCGTCAATTTAAACGATTTTTAGACTCATTTAAAATTTAGCCCACTAACAGTGTAGTGTCACGAAGCGTATATTTCAGAAAATCATATCTCAAGACTGACACACAGGATTTCAGTCATTTTGGTACCATTCGAAAGAGAATGCGCGGTAGATTCTAATTCCACTTTAAATTTTGAGTTTTCGTCAATTTAAACGATTTTTAGACTCATTTAAAATTTAGCCCACTAACAGTGTAGTGTCACGAAGCGTATATTTCAGAAAATCATATCTCAAGACTGACACACAGGATTTCAGTCATTTTGGTACCATTCGAAAGAGAATGCGCGGTAGATTCTAATTCCACTTTAAATTTTGAGTTTTCGTCAATTTAAACGATTTTTAGACTCATTTAAAATTTAGCCCACTAACAGTGTAGTGTCACGAAGCGTATATTTCAGAAAATCATATCTCAAGACTGACACACAGGATTTCAGTCATTTTGGTACCATTCGAAAGAGAATGCGCGGTAGATTCTAATTCCACTTTAAATTTTGAGTTTTCGTCAATTTAAACGATTTTTAGACTCATTTAAAATTTAGCCCACTAACAGTGTAGTGTCACGAAGCGTATATTTCAGAAAATCATATCTCAAGACTGACACACAGGATTTCAGTCATTTTGGTACCATTCGAAAGAGAATGCGCGGTAGATTCTAATTCCACTTTAAATTTTGAGTTTTCGTCAATTTAAACGATTTTTAGACTCATTTAAAATTTAGCCCACTAACAGTGTAGTGTCACGAAGCGTATATTTCAGAAAATCATATCTCAAGACTGACACACAGGATTTCAGTCATTTTGGTACCATTCGAAAGAGAATGCGCGGTAGATTCTAATTCCACTTTAAATTTTGAGTTTTCGTCAATTTAAACGATTTTTAGACTCATTTAAAATTTAGCCCACTAACAGTGTAGTGTCACGAAGCGTATATTTCAGAAAATCATATCTCAAGACTGACACACAGGATTTCAGTCATTTTGGTACCATTCGAAAGAGAATGCGCGGTAGATTCTAATTCCACTTTAAATTTTGAGTTTTCGTCAATTTAAACGATTTTTAGACTCATTTAAAATTTAGCCCACTAACAGTGTAGTGTCACGAAGCGTATATTTCAGAAAATCATATCTCAAGACTGACACACAGGATTTCAGTCATTTTGGTACCATTCGAAAGAGAATGCGCGGTAGATTCTAATTCCACTTTAAATTTTGAGTTTTCGTCAATTTAAACGATTTTTAGACTCATTTAAAATTTAGCCCACTAACAGTGTAGTGTCACGAAGCGTATATTTCAGAAAATCATATCTCAAGACTGACACACAGGATTTCAGTCATTTTGGTACCATTCGAAAGAGAATGCGCGGTAGATTCTAATTCCACTTTAAATTTTGAGTTTTCGTCAATTTAAACGATTTTTAGACTCATTTAAAATTTAGCCCACTAACAGTGTAGTGTCACGAAGCGTATATTTCAGAAAATCATATCTCAAGACTGACACACAGGATTTCAGTCATTTTGGTACCATTCGAAAGAGAATGCGCGGTAGATTCTAATTCCACTTTAAATTTTGAGTTTTCGTCAATTTAAACGATTTTTAGACTCATTTAAAATTTAGCCCACTAACAGTGTAGTGTCACGAAGCGTATATTTCAGAAAATCATATCTCAAGACTGACACACAGGATTTCAGTCATTTTGGTACCATTCGAAAGAGAATGCGCGGTAGATTCTAATTCCACTTTAAATTTTGAGTTTTCGTCAATTTAAACGATTTTTAGACTCATTTAAAATTTAGCCCACTAACAGTGTAGTGTCACGAAGCGTATATTTCAGAAAATCATATCTCAAGACTGACACACAGGATTTCAGTCATTTTGGTACCATTCGAAAGAGAATGCGCGGTAGATTCTAATTCCACTTTAAATTTTGAGTTTTCGTCAATTTAAACGATTTTTAGACTCATTTAAAATTTAGCCCACTAACAGTGTAGTGTCACGAAGCGTATATTTCAGAAAATCATATCTCAAGACTGACACACAGGATTTCAGTCATTTTGGTACCATTCGAAAGAGAATGCGCGGTAGATTCTAATTCCACTTTAAATTTTGAGTTTTCGTCAATTTAAACGATTTTTAGACTCATTTAAAATTTAGCCCACTAACAGTGTAGTGTCACGAAGCGTATATTTCAGAAAATCATATCTCAAGACTGACACACAGGATTTCAGTCATTTTGGTACCATTCGAAAGAGAATGCGCGGTAGATTCTAATTCCACTTTAAATTTTGAGTTTTCGTCAATTTAAACGATTTTTAGACTCATTTAAAATTTAGCCCACTAACAGTGTAGTGTCACGAAGCGTATATTTCAGAAAATCATATCTCAAGACTGACACACAGGATTTCAGTCATTTTGGTACCATTCGAAAGAGAATGCGCGGTAGATTCTAATTCCACTTTAAATTTTGAGTTTTCGTCAATTTAAACGATTTTTAGACTCATTTAAAATTTAGCCCACTAACAGTGTAGTGTCACGAAGCGTATATTTCAGAAAATCATATCTCAAGACTGACACACAGGATTTCAGTCATTTTGGTACCATTCGAAAGAGAATGCGCGGTAGATTCTAATTCCACTTTAAATTTTGAGTTTTCGTCAATTTAAACGATTTTTAGACTCATTTAAAATTTAGCCCACTAACAGTGTAGTGTCACGAAGCGTATATTTCAGAAAATCATATCTCAAGACTGACACACAGGATTTCAGTCATTTTGGTACCATTCGAAAGAGAATGCGCGGTAGATTCTAATTCCACTTTAAATTTTGAGTTTTCGTCAATTTAAACGATTTTTAGACTCATTTAAAATTTAGCCCACTAACAGTGTAGTGTCACGAAGCGTATATTTCAGAAAATCATATCTCAAGACTGACACACAGGATTTCAGTCATTTTGGTACCATTCGAAAGAGAATGCGCGGTAGATTCTAATTCCACTTTAAATTTTGAGTTTTCGTCAATTTAAACGATTTTTAGACTCATTTAAAATTTAGCCCACTAACAGTGTAGTGTCACGAAGCGTATATTTCAGAAAATCATATCTCAAGACTGACACACAGGATTTCAGTCATTTTGGTACCATTCGAAAGAGAATGCGCGGTAGATTCTAATTCCACTTTAAATTTTGAGTTTTCGTCAATTTAAACGATTTTTAGACTCATTTAAAATTTAGCCCACTAACAGTGTAGTGTCACGAAGCGTATATTTCAGAAAATCATATCTCAAGACTGACACACAGGATTTCAGTCATTTTGGTACCATTCGAAAGAGAATGCGCGGTAGATTCTAATTCCACTTTAAATTTTGAGTTTTCGTCAATTTAAACGATTTTTAGACTCATTTAAAATTTAGCCCACTAACAGTGTAGTGTCACGAAGCGTATATTTCAGAAAATCATATCTCAAGACTGACACACAGGATTTCAGTCATTTTGGTACCATTCGAAAGAGAATGCGCGGTAGATTCTAATTCCACTTTAAATTTTGAGTTTTCGTCAATTTAAACGATTTTTAGACTCATTTAAAATTTAGCCCACTAACAGTGTAGTGTCACGAAGCGTATATTTCAGAAAATCATATCTCAAGACTGACACACAGGATTTCAGTCATTTTGGTACCATTCGAAAGAGAATGCGCGGTAGATTCTAATTCCACTTTAAATTTTGAGTTTTCGTCAATTTAAACGATTTTTAGACTCATTTAAAATTTAGCCCACTAACAGTGTAGTGTCACGAAGCGTATATTTCAGAAAATCATATCTCAAGACTGACACACAGGATTTCAGTCATTTTGGTACCATTCGAAAGAGAATGCGCGGTAGATTCTAATTCCACTTTAAATTTTGAGTTTTCGTCAATTTAAACGATTTTTAGACTCATTTAAAATTTAGCCCACTAACAGTGTAGTGTCACGAAGCGTATATTTCAGAAAATCATATCTCAAGACTGACACACAGGATTTCAGTCATTTTGGTACCATTCGAAAGAGAATGCGCGGTAGATTCTAATTCCACTTTAAATTTTGAGTTTTCGTCAATTTAAACGATTTTTAGACTCATTTAAAATTTAGCCCACTAACAGTGTAGTGTCACGAAGCGTATATTTCAGAAAATCATATCTCAAGACTGACACACAGGATTTCAGTCATTTTGGTACCATTCGAAAGAGAATGCGCGGTAGATTCTAATTCCACTTTAAATTTTGAGTTTTCGTCAATTTAAACGATTTTTAGACTCATTTAAAATTTAGCCCACTAACAGTGTAGTGTCACGAAGCGTATATTTCAGAAAATCATATCTCAAGACTGACACACAGGATTTCAGTCATTTTGGTACCATTCGAAAGAGAATGCGCGGTAGATTCTAATTCCACTTTAAATTTTGAGTTTTCGTCAATTTAAACGATTTTTAGACTCATTTAAAATTTAGCCCACTAACAGTGTAGTGTCACGAAGCGTATATTTCAGAAAATCATATCTCAAGACTGACACACAGGATTTCAGTCATTTTGGTACCATTCGAAAGAGAATGCGCGGTAGATTCTAATTCCACTTTAAATTTTGAGTTTTCGTCAATTTAAACGATTTTTAGACTCATTTAAAATTTAGCCCACTAACAGTGTAGTGTCACGAAGCGTATATTTCAGAAAATCATATCTCAAGACTGACACACAGGATTTCAGTCATTTTGGTACCATTCGAAAGAGAATGCGCGGTAGATTCTAATTCCACTTTAAATTTTGAGTTTTCGTCAATTTAAACGATTTTTAGACTCATTTAAAATTTAGCCCACTAACAGTGTAGTGTCACGAAGCGTATATTTCAGAAAATCATATCTCAAGACTGACACACAGGATTTCAGTCATTTTGGTACCATTCGAAAGAGAATGCGCGGTAGATTCTAATTCCACTTTAAATTTTGAGTTTTCGTCAATTTAAACGATTTTTAGACTCATTTAAAATTTAGCCCACTAACAGTGTAGTGTCACGAAGCGTATATTTCAGAAAATCATATCTCAAGACTGACACACAGGATTTCAGTCATTTTGGTACCATTCGAAAGAGAATGCGCGGTAGATTCTAATTCCACTTTAAATTTTGAGTTTTCGTCAATTTAAACGATTTTTAGACTCATTTAAAATTTAGCCCACTAACAGTGTAGTGTCACGAAGCGTATATTTCAGAAAATCATATCTCAAGACTGACACACAGGATTTCAGTCATTTTGGTACCATTCGAAAGAGAATGCGCGGTAGATTCTAATTCCACTTTAAATTTTGAGTTTTCGTCAATTTAAACGATTTTTAGACTCATTTAAAATTTAGCCCACTAACAGTGTAGTGTCACGAAGCGTATATTTCAGAAAATCATATCTCAAGACTGACACACAGGATTTCAGTCATTTTGGTACCATTCGAAAGAGAATGCGCGGTAGATTCTAATTCCACTTTAAATTTTGAGTTTTCGTCAATTTAAACGATTTTTAGACTCATTTAAAATTTAGCCCACTAACAGTGTAGTGTCACGAAGCGTATATTTCAGAAAATCATATCTCAAGACTGACACACAGGATTTCAGTCATTTTGGTACCATTCGAAAGAGAATGCGCGGTAGATTCTAATTCCACTTTAAATTTTGAGTTTTCGTCAATTTAAACGATTTTTAGACTCATTTAAAATTTAGCCCACTAACAGTGTAGTGTCACGAAGCGTATATTTCAGAAAATCATATCTCAAGACTGACACACAGGATTTCAGTCATTTTGGTACCATTCGAAAGAGAATGCGCGGTAGATTCTAATTCCACTTTAAATTTTGAGTTTTCGTCAATTTAAACGATTTTTAGACTCATTTAAAATTTAGCCCACTAACAGTGTAGTGTCACGAAGCGTATATTTCAGAAAATCATATCTCAAGACTGACACACAGGATTTCAGTCATTTTGGTACCATTCGAAAGAGAATGCGCGGTAGATTCTAATTCCACTTTAAATTTTGAGTTTTCGTCAATTTAAACGATTTTTAGACTCATTTAAAATTTAGCCCACTAACAGTGTAGTGTCACGAAGCGTATATTTCAGAAAATCATATCTCAAGACTGACACACAGGATTTCAGTCATTTTGGTACCATTCGAAAGAGAATGCGCGGTAGATTCTAATTCCACTTTAAATTTTGAGTTTTCGTCAATTTAAACGATTTTTAGACTCATTTAAAATTTAGCCCACTAACAGTGTAGTGTCACGAAGCGTATATTTCAGAAAATCATATCTCAAGACTGACACACAGGATTTCAGTCATTTTGGTACCATTCGAAAGAGAATGCGCGGTAGATTCTAATTCCACTTTAAATTTTGAGTTTTCGTCAATTTAAACGATTTTTAGACTCATTTAAAATTTAGCCCACTAACAGTGTAGTGTCACGAAGCGTATATTTCAGAAAATCATATCTCAAGACTGACACACAGGATTTCAGTCATTTTGGTACCATTCGAAAGAGAATGCGCGGTAGATTCTAATTCCACTTTAAATTTTGAGTTTTCGTCAATTTAAACGATTTTTAGACTCATTTAAAATTTAGCCCACTAACAGTGTAGTGTCACGAAGCGTATATTTCAGAAAATCATATCTCAAGACTGACACACAGGATTTCAGTCATTTCGGTACCATTCGAAAGAGAATGCGCGGTAGATTCTAATTCCACTTTAAATTTTGAGTTTTCGTCAATTTAAACGATTTTTAGACTCATTTAAAATTTAGCCCACTAACAGTGTAGTGTCACGAAGCGTATATTTCAGAAAATCATATCTCAAGACTGACACACAGGATTTCAGTCATTTTGGTACCATTCGAAAGAGAATGCGCGGTAGATTCTAATTCCACTTTAAATTTTGAGTTTTCGTCAATTTAAACGATTTTTAGACTCATTTAAAATTTAGCCCACTAACAGTGTAGTGTCACGAAGCGTATATTTCAGAAAATCATATCTCAAGACTGACACACAGGATTTCAGTCATTTTGGTACCATTCGAAAGAGAATGCGCGGTAGATTCTAATTCCACTTTAAATTTTGAGTTTTCGTCAATTTAAACGATTTTTAGACTCATTTAAAATTTAGCCCACTAACAGTGTAGTGTCACGAAGCGTATATTTCAGAAAATCATATCTCAAGACTGACACACAGGATTTCAGTCATTTTGGTACCATTCGAAAGAGAATGCGCGGTAGATTCTAATTCCACTTTAAATTTTGAGTTTTCGTCAATTTAAACGATTTTTAGACTCATTTAAAATTTAGCCCACTAACAGTGTAGTGTCACGAAGCGTATATTTCAGAAAATCATATCTCAAGACTGACACACAGGATTTCAGTCATTTTGGTACCATTCGAAAGAGAATGCGCGGTAGATTCTAATTCCACTTTAAATTTTGAGTTTTCGTCAATTTAAACGATTTTTAGACTCATTTAAAATTTAGCCCACTAACAGTGTAGTGTCACGAAGCGTATATTTCAGAAAATCATATCTCAAGACTGACACACAGGATTTCAGTCATTTTGGTACCATTCGAAAGAGAATGCGCGGTAGATTCTAATTCCACTTTAAATTTTGAGTTTTCGTCAATTTAAACGATTTTTAGACTCATTTAAAATTTAGCCCACTAACAGTGTAGTGTCACGAAGCGTATATTTCAGAAAATCATATCTCAAGACTGACACACAGGATTTCAGTCATTTTGGTACCATTCGAAAGAGAATGCGCGGTAGATTCTAATTCCACTTTAAATTTTGAGTTTTCGTCAATTTAAACGATTTTTAGACTCATTTAAAATTTAGCCCACTAACAGTGTAGTGTCACGAAGCGTATATTTCAGAAAATCATATCTCAAGACTGACACACAGGATTTCAGTCATTTTGGTACCATTCGAAAGAGAATGCGCGGTAGATTCTAATTCCACTTTAAATTTTGAGTTTTCGTCAATTTAAACGATTTTTAGACTCATTTAAAATTTAGCCCACTAACAGTGTAGTGTCACGAAGCGTATATTTCAGAAAATCATATCTCAAGACTGACACACAGGATTTCAGTCATTTTGGTACCATTCGAAAGAGAATGCGCGGTAGATTCTAATTCCACTTTAAATTTTGAGTTTTCGTCAATTTAAACGATTTTTAGACTCATTTAAAATTTAGCCCACTAACAGTGTAGTGTCACGAAGCGTATATTTCAGAAAATCATATCTCAAGACTGACACACAGGATTTCAGTCATTTTGGTACCATTCGAAAGAGAATGCGCGGTAGATTCTAATTCCACTTTAAATTTTGAGTTTTCGTCAATTTAAACGATTTTTAGACTCATTTAAAATTTAGCCCACTAACAGTGTAGTGTCACGAAGCGTATATTTCAGAAAATCATATCTCAAGACTGACACACAGGATTTCAGTCATTTTGGTACCATTCGAAAGAGAATGCGCGGTAGATTCTAATTCCACTTTAAATTTTGAGTTTTCGTCAATTTAAACGATTTTTAGACTCATTTAAAATTTAGCCCACTAACAGTGTAGTGTCACGAAGCGTATATTTCAGAAAATCATATCTCAAGACTGACACACAGGATTTCAGTCATTTTGGTACCATTCGAAAGAGAATGCGCGGTAGATTCTAATTCCACTTTAAATTTTGAGTTTTCGTCAATTTAAACGATTTTTAGACTCATTTAAAATTTAGCCCACTAACAGTGTAGTGTCACGAAGCGTATATTTCAGAAAATCATATCTCAAGACTGACACACAGGATTTCAGTCATTTTGGTACCATTCGAAAGAGAATGCGCGGTAGATTCTAATTCCACTTTAAATTTTGAGTTTTCGTCAATTTAAACG
>OZ038415.1:18377102-18434118 GCA_964036255.1 Caenorhabditis virilis | reverse complement strand
ACTCATTTAAAATTTAGCCCAATAACAGTGTAGTGTCACGAAGCGTATATTTCAGAAAATCATATCTCAAGACTGACACACAGGATTTCAGTCATTTTGGTACCATTCGAAAGAGAATGCGCGGTAGATTCAAAATCCACTTGAAATTTTGAGTTTTCGTCAATTTAAACGATTTTTAGACTCATTTAAAATTTAGCCCACTAACAGTGTAGTGTCACGAAGCGTATATTTCAGAAAATCATATCTCAAGACTGACACACAGGATTTCAGTCATTTTGGTACCATTCGAAAGATAATGCGCGGTAGATTCTAATTCCACTTTAAATTTTGAGTTTTCGTCAATTTAAACGATTTTTAGACTCATTTAAAATTTAGCCCACTAACAGTGTAGTGTCACGAAGCGTATATTTCAGAAAATCATATCTCAAGACTGACACACAGGATTTCAGTCATTTTGGTACCATTCGAAAGAGAATGCGCGGTAGATTCTAATTCCACTTTAAATTTTGAGTTTTCGTCAATTTAAACGATTTTTAGACTCATTTAAAATTTAGCCCAATAACAGTGTAGTGTCACGAAGCGTATATTTCAGAAAATCATATCTCAAGACTGACACACAGGATTTCAGTCATTTTGGTACCATTCGAAAGAGAATGCGCGGTAGATTCTAATTCCACTTGAAATTTTGAGTTTTCGTCAATTTAAACGATTTTTAGACTCATTTAAAATTTAGCCCACTAACAGTGTAGTGTCACGAAGCGTATATTTCAGAAAATCATATCTCAAGACTGACACACAGGATTTCAGTCATTTTGGTACCATTCGAAAGAGAATGCGCGGTAGATTCTAAATCCACTTGAAATTTTGAGTTTTCGTCAATTTAAACGATTTTTAGACTCATTTAAAATTTAGCCCACTAACAGTGTAGTGTCACGAAGCGTATATTTCAGAAAATCATATCTCAAGACTGACACACAGGATTTCAGTCATTTTGGTACCATTCGAAAGAGAATGCGCGGTAGATTCTAATTCCACTTTAAATTTTGAGTTTTCGTCAATTTAAACGATTTTTAGACTCATTTAAAATTTAGCCCACTAACAGTGTAGTGTCACGAAGCGTATATTTCAGAAAATCATATCTCAAGACTGACACACAGGATTTCAGTCATTTTGGTACCATTCGAAAGAGAATGCGCGGTAGATTCTAATTCCACTTGAAATTTTGAGTTTTCGTCAATTTAAACGATTTTTAGACTCATTTAAAATTTAGCCCACTAACAGTGTAGTGTCACGAAGCGTATATTTCAGAAAATCATATCTCAAGACTGACACACAGGATTTCAGTCATTTTGGTACCATTCGAAAGAGAATGCGCGGTAGATTCTAATTCCACTTTAAATTTTGAGTTTTCTTCAATTTAAACGATTTTTAGACTCATTTAAAATTTAGCCCACTAACAGTGTAGTGTCACGAAGCGTATATTTCAGAAAATCATATCTCAAGACTGACACACAGGATTTCAGTCATTTTGGTACCATTCGAAAGAGAATGCGCGGTAGATTCTAATTCCACTTGAAATTTTGAGTTTTCGTCAATTTAAACGATTTTTAGACTCATTTAAAATTTAGCCCACTAACAGTGTAGTGTCACGAAGCGTATATTTCAGAAAATCATATCTCAAGACTGACACACAGGATTTCAGTCATTTTGGTACCATTCGAAAGAGAATGCGCGGTAGATTCTAAATCCACTTGAAATTTTGAGTTTTCGTCAATTTAAACGATTTTTAGACTCATTTAAAATTTAGCCCACTAACAGTGTAGTGTCACGAAGCGTATATTTCAGAAAATCATATCTCAAGACTGACACACAGGATTTCAGTCATTTTGGTACCATTCGAAAGAGAATGCGCGGTAGATTCTAATTCCACTTTAAATTTTGAGTTTTCTTCAATTTAAACGATTTTTAGACTCATTTAAAATTTAGCCCACTAACAGTGTAGTGTCACGAAGGGTATATTTCAGAAAATCATATCTCAAGACTGACACACAGGATTTCAGTCATTTTGGTACCATTCGAAAGAGAATGCGCGGTAGATTCTAATTCCACTTGAAATTTTGAGTTTTCTTCAATTTAAACGATTTTTAGACTCATTTAAAATTTAGCCCACTAACAGTGTAGTGTCACGAAGCGTATATTTCAGAAAATCATATCTCAAGACTGACACACAGGATTTCAGTCATTTTGGTACCATTCGAAAGAGAATGCGCGGTAGATTCTAAATCCACTTGAAATTTTGAGTTTTCGTCAATTTAAACGATTTTTAGACTCATTTAAAATTTAGCCCACTAACAGTGTAGTGTCACGAAGCGTATATTTCAGAAAATCATATCTCAAGACTGACACACAGGATTTCAGTCATTTTGGTACCATTCGAAAGAGAATGCGCGGTAGATTTTAATTCCACTTGAAATTTTGAGTTTTCGTCAATTTAAACGATTTTTAGACTCATTTAAAATTTAGCCCAATAACAGTGTAGTGTCACGAAGCGTATATTTCAGAAAATCATATCTCAAGACTGACACACAGGATTTCAGTCATTTTGGTACCATTCGAAAGAGAATGCGCGGTAGATTCAAAATCCACTTGAAATTTTGAGTTTTCGTCAATTTAAACGATTTTTAGACTCATTTAAAATTTAGCCCACTAACAGTGTAGTGTCACGAAGCGTATATTTCAGAAAATCATATCTCAAGACTGACACACATGATTTCAGTCATTTTGGTACCATTCGAAAGAGAATGCGCGGTAGATTCTAATTCCACTTGAAATTTTGAGTTTTCGTCAATTTAAACGATTTTTAGACTCATTTAAAATTTAGCCCACTAACAGTGTAGTGTCACGAAGCGTATATTTCAGAAAATCATATCTCAAGACTGACACACAGGATTTCAGTCATTTTGGTACCATTCGAAAGAGAATGCGCGGTAGATTCTAAATCCACTTGAAATTTTGAGTTTTCGTCAATTTAAACGATTTTTAGACTCATTTAAAATTTAGCCCACTAACAGTGTAGTGTCACGAAGCGTATATTTCAGAAAATCATATCTCAAGACTGACACACAGGATTTCAGTCATTTTGGTACCATTCGAAAGAGAATGCGCGGTAGATTCTAATTCCACTTTAAATTTTGAGTTTTCGTCAATTTAAACGATTTATAGACTCATTTAAAATTTAGCCCACTAACAGTGTAGTGTCACGAAGCGTATATTTCAGAAAATCATATCTCAAGACTGACACACAGGATTTCAGTCATTTTGGTACCATTCGAAAGAGAATGCGCGGTAGATTCTAATTCCACTTGAAATTTTGAGTTTTCGTCAATTTAAACGATTTTTAGACTCATTTAAAATTTAGCCCACTAACAGTGTAGTGTCACGAAGCGTATATTTCAGAAAATCATATCTCAAGACTGACACACAGGATTTCAGTCATTTTGGTACCATTCGAAAGAGAATGCGCGGTAGATTCTAATTCCACTTTAAATTTTGAGTTTTCTTCAATTTAAACGATTTTTAGACTCATTTAAAATTTAGCCCACTAACAGTGTAGTGTCACGAAGGGTATATTTCAGAAAATCATATCTCAAGACTGACACACAGGATTTCAGTCATTTTGGTACCATTCGAAAGAGAATGCGCGGTAGATTCTAATTCCACTTGAAATTTTGAGTTTTCTTCAATTTAAACGATTTTTAGACTCATTTAAAATTTAGCCCACTAACAGTGTAGTGTCACGAAGCGTATATTTCAGAAAATCATATCTCAAGACTGACACACAGGATTTCAGTCATTTTGGTACCATTCGAAAGAGAATGCGCGGTAGATTCTAAATCCACTTGAAATTTTGAGTTTTCGTCAATTTAAACGATTTTTAGACTCATTTAAAATTTAGCCCACTAACAGTGTAGTGTCACGAAGCGTATATTTCAGAAAATCATATCTCAAGACTGACACACAGGATTTCAGTCATTTTGGTACCATTCGAAAGAGAATGCGCGGTAGATTTTAATTCCACTTGAAATTTTGAGTTTTCGTCAATTTAAACGATTTTTAGACTCATTTAAAATTTAGCCCAATAACAGTGTAGTGTCACGAAGCGTATATTTCAGAAAATCATATCTCAAGACTGACACACAGGATTTCAGTCATTTTGGTACCATTCGAAAGAGAATGCGCGGTAGATTCTAAATCCACTTGAAATTTTGAGTTTTCGTCAATTTAAACGATTTTTAGACTCATTTAAAATTTAGCCCACTAACAGTGTAGTGTCACGAAGCGTATATTTCAGAAAATCATATCTCAAGACTGACACACAGGATTTCAGTCATTTTGGTACCATTCGAAAGAGAATGCGCGGTAGATTTTAATTCCACTTGAAATTTTGAGTTTTCGTCAATTTAAACGATTTTTAGACTCATTTAAAATTTAGCCCAATAACAGTGTAGTGTCACGAAGCGTATATTTCAGAAAATCATATCTCAAGACTGACACACAGGATTTCAGTCATTTTGGTACCATTCGAAAGAGAATGCGCGGTAGATTCTAAATCCACTTGAAATTTTGAGTTTTCGTCAATTTAAACGATTTTTAGACTCATTTAAAATTTAGCCCACTAACAGTGTAGTGTCACGAAGCGTATATTTCAGAAAATCATATCTCAAGACTGACACACAGGATTTCAGTCATTTTGGTACCATTCGAAAGAGAATGCGCGGTAGATTTTAATTCCACTTGAAATTTTGAGTTTTCGTCAATTTAAACGATTTTTAGACTCATTTAAAATTTAGCCCAATAACAGTGTAGTGTCACGAAGCGTATATTTCAGAAAATCATATCTCAAGACTGACACACAGGATTTCAGTCATTTTGGTACCATTCGAAAGAGAATGCGCGGTAGATTCAAAATCCACTTGAAATTTTGAGTTTTCGTCAATTTAAACGATTTTTAGACTCATTTAAAATTTAGCCCACTAACAGTGTAGTGTCACGAAGCGTATATTTCAGAAAATCATATCTCAAGACTGACACACAGGATTTCAGTCATTTTGGTACCATTCGAAAGAGAATGCGCGGTAGATTCTAATTCCACTTTAAATTTTGAGTTTTCGTCAATTTAAACGATTTTTAGACTCATTTAAAATTTAGCCCACTAACAGTGTAGTGTCACGAAGCGTATATTTCAGAAAATCATATCTCAAGACTGACACACAGGATTTCAGTCATTTTGGTACCATTCGAAAGAGAATGCGCGGTAGATTCTAAATCCACTTGAAATTTTGAGTTTTCGTCAATTTAAACGATTTTTAGACTCATTTAAAATTTAGCCCACTAACAGTGTAGTGTCACGAAGCGTATATTTCAGAAAATCATATCTCAAGACTGACACACAGGATTTCAGTCATTTTGGTACCATTCGAAAGAGAATGCGCGGTAGATTCTAATTCCACTTTAAATTTTGAGTTTTCGTCAATTTAAACGATTTTTAGACTCATTTAAAATTTAGCCCACTAACAGTGTAGTGTCACGAAGCGTATATTTCAGAAAATCATATCTCAAGACTGACACACAGGATTTCAGTCATTTTGGTACCATTCGAAAGAGAATGCGCGGTAGATTCTAATTCCACTTGAAATTTTGAGTTTTCGTCAATTTAAACGATTTTTAGACTCATTTAAAATTTAGCCCACTAACAGTGTAGTGTCACGAAGCGTATATTTCAGAAAATCATATCTCAAGACTGACACACAGGATTTCAGTCATTTTGGTACCATTCGAAAGAGAATGCGCGGTAGATTCTAATTCCACTTTAAATTTTGAGTTTTCTTCAATTTAAACGATTTTTAGACTCATTTAAAATTTAGCCCACTAACAGTGTAGTGTCACGAAGGGTATATTTCAGAAAATCATATCTCAAGACTGACACACAGGATTTCAGTCATTTTGGTACCATTCGAAAGAGAATGCGCGGTAGATTCTAATTCCACTTGAAATTTTGAGTTTTCTTCAATTTAAACGATTTTTAGACTCATTTAAAATTTAGCCCACTAACAGTGTAGTGTCACGAAGCGTATATTTCAGAAAATCATATCTCAAGACTGACACACAGGATTTCAGTCATTTTGGTACCATTCGAAAGAGAATGCGCGGTAGATTCTAAATCCACTTGAAATTTTGAGTTTTCGTCAATTTAAACGATTTTTAGACTCATTTAAAATTTAGCCCACTAACAGTGTAGTGTCACGAAGGGTATATTTCAGAAAATCATATCTCAAGACTGACACACAGGATTTCAGTCATTTTGGTACCATTCGAAAGAGAATGCGCGGTAGATTCTAATTCCACTTGAAATTTTGAGTTTTCTTCAATTTAAACGATTTTTAGACTCATTTAAAATTTAGCCCACTAACAGTGTAGTGTCACGAAGCGTATATTTCAGAAAATCATATCTCAAGACTGACACACAGGATTTCAGTCATTTTGGTACCATTCGAAAGAGAATGCGCGGTAGATTCTAAATCCACTTGAAATTTTGAGTTTTCGTCAATTTAAACGATTTTTAGACTCATTTAAAATTTAGCCCACTAACAGTGTAGTGTCACGAAGCGTATATTTCAGAAAATCATATCTCAAGACTGACACACAGGATTTCAGTCATTTTGGTACCATTCGAAAGAGAATGCGCGGTAGATTTTAATTCCACTTGAAATTTTGAGTTTTCGTCAATTTAAACGATTTTTAGACTCATTTAAAATTTAGCCCAATAACAGTGTAGTGTCACGAAGCGTATATTTCAGAAAATCATATCTCAAGACTGACACACAGGATTTCAGTCATTTTGGTACCATTCGAAAGAGAATGCGCGGTAGATTCTAAATCCACTTGAAATTTTGAGTTTTCGTCAATTTAAACGATTTTTAGACTCATTTAAAATTTAGCCCACTAACAGTGTAGTGTCACGAAGCGTATATTTCAGAAAATCATATCTCAAGACTGACACACAGGATTTCAGTCATTTTGGTACCATTCGAAAGAGAATGCGCGGTAGATTTTAATTCCACTTGAAATTTTGAGTTTTCGTCAATTTAAACGATTTTTAGACTCATTTAAAATTTAGCCCAATAACAGTGTAGTGTCACGAAGCGTATATTTCAGAAAATCATATCTCAAGACTGACACACAGGATTTCAGTCATTTTGGTACCATTCGAAAGAGAATGCGCGGTAGATTCTAAATCCACTTGAAATTTTGAGTTTTCGTCAATTTAAACGATTTTTAGACTCATTTAAAATTTAGCCCACTAACAGTGTAGTGTCACGAAGCGTATATTTCAGAAAATCATATCTCAAGACTGACACACAGGATTTCAGTCATTTTGGTACCATTCGAAAGAGAATGCGCGGTAGATTCTAATTCCACTTTAAATTTTGAGTTTTCGTCAATTTAAACGATTTTTAGACTCATTTAAAATTTAGCCCACTAACAGTGTAGTGTCACGAAGCGTATATTTCAGAAAATCATATCTCAAGACTGACACACAGGATTTCAGTCATTTTGGTACCATTCGAAAGAGAATGCGCGGTAGATTCTAATTCCACTTGAAATTTTGAGTTTTCGTCAATTTAAACGATTTTTAGACTCATTTAAAATTTAGCCCACTAACAGTGTAGTGTCACGAAGCGTATATTTCAGAAAATCATATCTCAAGACTGACACACAGGATTTCAGTCATTTTGGTACCATTCGAAAGAGAATGCGCGGTAGATTCTAATTCCACTTTAAATTTTGAGTTTTCGTCAATTTAAACGATTTTTAGACTCATTTAAAATTTAGCCCAATAACAGTGTAGTGTCACGAAGCGTATATTTCAGAAAATCATATCTCAAGACTGACACACAGGATTTCAGTCATTTTGGTACCATTCGAAAGAGAATGCGCGGTAGATTCTAATTCCACTTTAAATTTTGAGTTTTCTTCAATTTAAACGATTTTTAGACTCATTTAAAATTTAGCCCACTAACAGTGTAGTGTCACGAAGGGTATATTTCAGAAAATCATATCTCAAGACTGACACACAGGATTTCAGTCATTTTGGTACCATTCGAAAGAGAATGCGCGGTAGATTCTAATTCCACTTGAAATTTTGAGTTTTCTTCAATTTAAACGATTTTTAGACTCATTTAAAATTTAGCCCACTAACAGTGTAGTGTCACGAAGCGTATATTTCAGAAAATCATATCTCAAGACTGACACACAGGATTTCAGTCATTTTGGTACCATTCGAAAGAGAATGCGCGGTAGATTCTAAATCCACTTGAAATTTTGAGTTTTCGTCAATTTAAACGATTTTTAGACTCATTTAAAATTTAGCCCACTAACAGTGTAGTGTCACGAAGCGTATATTTCAGAAAATCATATCTCAAGACTGACACACAGGATTTCAGTCATTTTGATACCATTCGAAAGAGAATGCGCGGTAGATTCTAATTCCACTTTAAATTTTGAGTTTTCGTCAATTTAAACGATTTTTAGACTCATTTAAAATTTAGCCCACTAACAGTGTAGTGTCACGAAGCGTATATTTCAGAAAATCATATCTCAAGACTGACACACAGGATTTCAGTCATTTTGGTACCATTCGAAAGAGAATGCGCGGTAGATTCTAATTCCACTTGAAATTTTGAGTTTTCTTCAATTTAAACGATTTTTAGACTCATTTAAAATTTAGCCCACTAACAGTGTAGTGTCACGAAGCGTATATTTCAGAAAATCATATCTCAAGACTGACACACAGGATTTCAGTCATTTTGGTACCATTCGAAAGAGAATGCGCGGTAGATTCTAAATCCACTTGAAATTTTGAGTTTTCGTCAATTTAAACGATTTTTAGACTCATTTAAAATTTAGCCCACTAACAGTGTAGTGTCACGAAGCGTATATTTCAGAAAATCATATCTCAAGACTGACACACAGGATTTCAGTCATTTTGGTACCATTCGAAAGAGAATGCGCGGTAGATTCTAAATCCACTTGAAATTTTGAGTTTTCGTCAATTTAAACGATTTTTAGACTCATTTAAAATTTAGCCCACTAACAGTGTAGTGTCACGAAGCGTATATTTCAGAAAATCATATCTCAAGACTGACACACAGGATTTCAGTCATTTTGGTACCATTCGAAAGAGAATGCGCGGTAGATTCTAATTCCACTTGAAATTTTGAG
Source organism: Caenorhabditis virilis (assembly GCA_964036255.1). Lineage (NCBI taxonomy): Eukaryota > Metazoa > Nematoda > Chromadorea > Rhabditida > Rhabditidae > Caenorhabditis > Caenorhabditis virilis. Next base: position 18,424,836 of record OZ038415.1, on the reverse strand, counting down.
TTTTCGTCAATTTAAACGATTTTTAGACTCATTTAAAATTTAGCCCACTAACAGTGTAGTGTCACGAAGCGTATATTTCAGAAAATCATATCTCAAGACTGACACACAGGATTTCAGTCATTTTGGTACCATTCGAAAGAGAATGCGCGGTAGATTCTAATTCCACTTTAAATTTTGAGTTTTCGTCAATTTAAACGATTTTTAGACTCATTTAAAATTTAGCCCACTAACAGTGTAGTGTCACGAAGCGTATATTTCAGAAAATCATATCTCAAGACTGACACACAGGATTTCAGTCATTTTGGTACCATTCGAAAGAGAATGCGCGGTAGATTCTAATTCCACTTGAAATTTTGAGTTTTCGTCAATTTAAACGATTTTTAGACTCATTTAAAATTTAGCCCACTAACAGTGTAGTGTCACGAAGCGTATATTTCAGAAAATCATATCTCAAGACTGACACACAGGATTTCAGTCATTTTGGTACCATTCGAAAGAGAATGCGCGGTAGATTCTAATTCCACTTGAAATTTTGAGTTTTCGTCAATTTAAACGATTTTTAGACTCATTTAAAATTTAGCCCAATAACAGTGTAGTGTCACGAAGCGTATATTTCAGAAAATCATATCTCAAGACTGACACACAGGATTTCAGTCATTTTGGTACCATTCGAAAGAGAATGCGCGGTAGATTCTAATTCCACTTGAAATTTTGAGTTTTCGTCAATTTAAACGATTTTTAGACTCATTTAAAATTTAGCCCACTAACAGTGTAGTGTCACGAAGCGTATATTTCAGAAAATCATATCTCAAGACTGACACACAGGATTTCAGTCATTTTGGTACCATTCGAAAGAGAATGCACGGTAGATTCTAATTCCACTTGAAATTTTGAGTTTTCGTCAATTTAAACGATTTTTAGACTCATTTAAAATTTAGCCCACTAACATTGTAGTGTCACGAAGCGTATATTTCAGAAAATCATATCTCAAGACTGACACACAGGATTTCAGTCATTTTGGTACCATTCGAAAGAGAATGCGCGGTAGATTCTAATTCCACTTGAAATTTTGAGTTTTCGTCAATTTAAACGATTTTTAGACTCATTTAAAATTTAGCCCAATAACAGTGTAGTGTCACGAAGCGTATATTTCAGAAAATCATATCTCAAGACTGACACACAGGATTTCAGTCATTTTGGTACCATTCGAAAGAGAATGCGCGGTAGATTCTAAATCCACTTGAAATTTTGAGTTTTCGTCAATTTAAACGATTTTTAGACTCATTTAAAATTTAGCCCACTAACAGTGTAGTGTCACGAAGCGTATATTTCAGAAAATCATATCTCAAGACTGACACACAGGATTTCAGTCATTTTGGTACCATTCGAAAGAGAATGCGCGGTAGATTCTAATTCCACTTTAAATTTTGAGTTTTCGTCAATTTAAACGATTTTTAGACTCATTTAAAATTTAGCCCACTAACATTGTAGTGTCACGAAGCGTATATTTCAGAAAATCATATCTCAAGACTGACACACAGGATTTCAGTCATTTTGGTACCATTCGAAAGAGAATGCGCGGTAGATTCTAATTCCACTTTAAATTTTGAGTTTTCGTCAATTTAAACGATTTTTAGACTCATTTAAAATTTAGCCCACTAACATTGTAGTGTCACGAAGCGTATATTTCAGAAAATCATATCTCAAGACTGACACACAGGATTTCAGTCATTTTGGTACCATTCGAAAGAGAATGCGCGGTAGATTCTAATTCCACTTTAAATTTTGAGTTTTCGTCAATTTAAACGATTTTTAGACTCATTTAAAATTTAGCCCACTAACAGTGTAGTGTCACGAAGCGTATATTTCAGAAAATCATATCTCAAGACTGACACACAGGATTTCAGTCATTTTGGTACCATTCGAAAGAGAATGCGCGGTAGATTCTAATTCCACTTGAAATTTTGAGTTTTCTTCAATTTAAACGATTTTTAGACTCATTTAAAATTTAGCCCACTAACATTGTAGTGTCACGAAGCGTATATTTCAGAAAATCATATCTCAAGACTGACACACAGGATTTCAGTCATTTTGGTACCATTCGAAAGAGAATGCGCGGTAGATTCTAATTCCACTTGAAATTTTGAGTTTTCGTCAATTTAAACGATTTTTAGACTCATTTAAAATTTAGCCCAATAACAGTGTAGTGTCACGAAGCGTATATTTCAGAAAATCATATCTCAAGACTGACACACAGGATTTCAGTCATTTTGGTACCATTCGAAAGAGAATGCGCGGTAGATTCTAATTCCACTTTAAATTTTGAGTTTTCGTCAATTTAAACGATTTTTAGACTCATTTAAAATTTAGCCCACTAACAGTGTAGTGTCACGAAGCGTATATTTCAGAAAATCATATCTCAAGACTGACACACAGGATTTCAGTCATTTTGGTACCATTCGAAAGAGAATGCGCGGTAGATTCTAATTCCACTTGAAATTTTGAGTTTTCGTCAATTTAAACGATTTTTAGACTCATTTAAAATTTAGCCCAATAACAGTGTAGTGTCACGAAGCGTATATTTCAGAAAATCATATCTCAAGACTGACACACAGGATTTCAGTCATTTTGGTACCATTCGAAAGAGAATGCGCGGTAGATTCTAATTCCACTTTAAATTTTGAGTTTTCGTCAATTTAAACGATTTTTAGACTCATTTAAAATTTAGCCCAATAACAGTGTAGTGTCACGAAGCGTATATTTCAGAAAATCATATCTCAAGACTGACACACAGGATTTCAGTCATTTTGGTACCATTCGAAAGAGAATGCGCGGTAGATTCTAATTCCACTTTAAATTTTGAGTTTTCGTCAATTTAAACGATTTTTAGACTCATTTAAAATTTAGCCCACTAACAGTGTAGTGTCACGAAGCGTATATTTCAGAAAATCATATCTCAAGACTGACACACAGGATTTCAGTCATTTTGGTACCTTTCGAAAGAGAATGCGCGGTAGATTCTAATTCCACTTTAAATTTTGAGTTTTCGTCAATTTAAACGATTTTTAGACTCATTTAAAATTTAGCCCACTAACAGTGTAGTGTCACGAAGCGTATATTTCAGAAAATCATATCTCAAGACTGACACACAGGATTTCAGTCATTTTGGTACCATTCGAAAGAGAATGCGCGGTAGATTCTAATTCCACTTTAAATTTTGAGTTTTCGTCAATTTAAACGATTTTTAGACTCATTTAAAATTTAGCCCAATAACAGTGTAGTGTCACGAAGCGTATATTTCAGAAAATCATATCTCAAGACTGACACACAGGATTTCAGTCATTTTGGTACCATTCGAAAGAGAATGCGCGGTAGATTCTAATTCCACTTTAAATTTTGAGTTTTCGTCAATTTAAACGATTTTTAGACTCATTTAAAATTTAGCCCACTAACAGTGTAGTGTCACGAAGCGTATATTTCAGAAAATCATATCTCAAGACTGACACACAGGATTTCAGTCATTTTGGTACCTTTCGAAAGAGAATGCGCGGTAGATTCTAATTCCACTTTAAATTTTGAGTTTTCGTCAATTTAAACGATTTTTAGACTCATTTAAAATTTAGCCCACTAACAGTGTAGTGTCACGAAGCGTATATTTCAGAAAATCATATCTCAAGACTGACACACAGGATTTCAGTCATTTTGGTACCATTCGAAAGAGAATGCGCGGTAGATTCTAATTCCACTTGAAATTTTGAGTTTTCTTCAATTTAAACGATTTTTAGACTCATTTAAAATTTAGCCCACTAACAGTGTAGTGTCACGAAGCGTATATTTCAGAAAATCATATCTCAAGACTGACACACAGGATTTCAGTCATTTTGGTACCATTCGAAAGAGAATGCGCGGTAGATTCTAATTCCACTTTAAATTTTGAGTTTTCGTCAATTTAAACGATTTTTAGACTCATTTAAAATTTAGCCCACTAACAGTGTAGTGTCACGAAGCGTATATTTCAGAAAATCATATCTCAAGACTGACACACAGGATTTCAGTCATTTTGGTACCATTCGAAAGAGAATGCGCGGTAGATTCTAATTCCACTTGAAATTTTGAGTTTTCGTCAATTTAAACGATTTTTAGACTCATTTAAAATTTAGCCCACTAACAGTGTAGTGTCACGAAGCGTATATTTCAGAAAATCATATCTCAAGACTGACACACAGGATTTCAGTCATTTTGGTACCATTCGAAAGAGAATGCGCGGTAGATTCTAATTCCACTTTAAATTTTGAGTTTTCGTCAATTTAAACGATTTTTAGACTCATTTAAAATTTAGCCCACTAACAGTGTAGTGTCACGAAGCGTATATTTCAGAAAATCATATCTCAAGACTGACACACAGGATTTCAGTCATTTTGGTACCATTCGAAAGAGAATGCGCGGTAGATTCTAATTCCACTTGAAATTTTGAGTTTTCGTCAATTTAAACGATTTTTAGACTCATTTAAAATTTAGCCCAATAACAGTGTAGTGTCACGAAGCGTATATTTCAGAAAATCATATCTCAAGACTGACACACAGGATTTCAGTCATTTTGGTACCATTCGAAAGAGAATGCGCGGTAGATTCTAATTCCACTTTAAATTTTGAGTTTTCGTCAATTTAAACGATTTTTAGACTCATTTAAAATTTAGCCCAATAACAGTGTAGTGTCACGAAGCGTATATTTCAGAAAATCATATCTCAAGACTGACACACAGGATTTCAGTCATTTTGGTACCATTCGAAAGAGAATGCGCGGTAGATTCTAATTCCACTTTAAATTTTGAGTTTTCGTCAATTTAAACGATTTTTAGACTCATTTAAAATTTAGCCCAATAACAGTGTAGTGTCACGAAGCGTATATTTCAGAAAATCATATCTCAAGACTGACACACAGGATTTCAGTCATTTTGGTACCATTCGAAAGAGAATGCGCGGTAGATTCTAATTCCACTTTAAATTTTGAGTTTTCGTCAATTTAAACGATTTTTAGACTCATTTAAAATTTAGCCCACTAACAGTGTAGTGTCACGAAGCGTATATTTCAGAAAATCATATCTCAAGACTGACACACAGGATTTCAGTCATTTTGGTACCTTTCGAAAGAGAATGCGCGGTAGATTCTAATTCCACTTTAAATTTTGAGTTTTCGTCAATTTAAACGATTTTTAGACTCATTTAAAATTTAGCCCACTAACAGTGTAGTGTCACGAAGCGTATATTTCAGAAAATCATATCTCAAGACTGACACACAGGATTTCAGTCATTTTGGTACCATTCGAAAGAGAATGCGCGGTAGATTCTAATTCCACTTGAAATTTTGAGTTTTCTTCAATTTAAACGATTTTTAGACTCATTTAAAATTTAGCCCACTAACAGTGTAGTGTCACGAAGCGTATATTTCAGAAAATCATATCTCAAGACTGACACACAGGATTTCAGTCATTTTGGTACCATTCGAAAGAGAATGCGCGGTAGATTCTAATTCCACTTTAAATTTTGAGTTTTCGTCAATTTAAACGATTTTTAGACTCATTTAAAATTTAGCCCACTAACAGTGTAGTGTCACGAAGCGTATATTTCAGAAAATCATATCTCAAGACTGACACACAGGATTTCAGTCATTTTGGTACCATTCGAAAGAGAATGCGCGGTAGATTCTAATTCCACTTGAAATTTTGAGTTTTCGTCAATTTAAACGATTTTTAGACTCATTTAAAATTTAGCCCACTAACAGTGTAGTGTCACGAAGCGTATATTTCAGAAAATCATATCTCAAGACTGACACACAGGATTTCAGTCATTTTGGTACCATTCGAAAGAGAATGCGCGGTAGATTCTAATTCCACTTTAAATTTTGAGTTTTCGTCAATTTAAACGATTTTTAGACTCATTTAAAATTTAGCCCACTAACAGTGTAGTGTCACGAAGCGTATATTTCAGAAAATCATATCTCAAGACTGACACACAGGATTTCAGTCATTTTGGTACCATTCGAAAGAGAATGCGCGGTAGATTCTAATTCCACTTGAAATTTTGAGTTTTCGTCAATTTAAACGATTTTTAGACTCATTTAAAATTTAGCCCAATAACAGTGTAGTGTCACGAAGCGTATATTTCAGAAAATCATATCTCAAGACTGACACACAGGATTTCAGTCATTTTGGTACCATTCGAAAGAGAATGCGCGGTAGATTCTAATTCCACTTTAAATTTTGAGTTTTCGTCAATTTAAACGATTTTTAGACTCATTTAAAATTTAGCCCAATAACAGTGTAGTGTCACGAAGCGTATATTTCAGAAAATCATATCTCAAGACTGACACACAGGATTTCAGTCATTTTGGTACCATTCGAAAGAGAATGCGCGGTAGATTCTAATTCCACTTTAAATTTTGAGTTTTCGTCAATTTAAACGATTTTTAGACTCATTTAAAATTTAGCCCACTAACAGTGTAGTGTCACGAAGCGTATATTTCAGAAAATCATATCTCAAGACTGACACACAGGATTTCAGTCATTTTGGTACCATTCGAAAGAGAATGCGCGGTAGATTCTAATTCCACTTTAAATTTTGAGTTTTCGTCAATTTAAACGATTTTTAGACTCATTTAAAATTTAGCCCACTAACAGTGTAGTGTCACGAAGCGTATATTTCAGAAAATCATATCTCAAGACTGACACACAGGATTTCAGTCATTTTGGTACCATTCGAAAGAGAATGCGCGGTAGATTCTAATTCCACTTGAAATTTTGAGTTTTCGTCAATTTAAACGATTTTTAGACTCATTTAAAATTTAGCCCACTAACAGTGTAGTGTCACGAAGCGTATATTTCAGAAAATCATATCTCAAGACTGACACACAGGATTTCAGTCATTTTGGTACCATTCGAAAGAGAATGCGCGGTAGATTCTAATTCCACTTTAAATTTTGAGTTTTCGTCAATTTAAACGATTTTTAGACTCATTTAAAATTTAGCCCACTAACAGTGTAGTGTCACGAAGCGTATATTTCAGAAAATCATATCTCAAGACTGACACACAGGATTTCAGTCATTTTGGTACCATTCGAAAGAGAATGCGCGGTAGATTCTAATTCCACTTGAAATTTTGAGTTTTCGTCAATTTAAACGATTTTTAGACTCATTTAAAATTTAGCCCAATAACAGTGTAGTGTCACGAAGCGTATATTTCAGAAAATCATATCTCAAGACTGACACACAGGATTTCAGTCATTTTGGTACCATTCGAAAGAGAATGCGCGGTAGATTCTAATTCCACTTTAAATTTTGAGTTTTCGTCAATTTAAACGATTTTTAGACTCATTTAAAATTTAGCCCAATAACAGTGTAGTGTCACGAAGCGTATATTTCAGAAAATCATATCTCAAGACTGACACACAGGATTTCAGTCATTTTGGTACCATTCGAAAGAGAATGCGCGGTAGATTCTAATTCCACTTTAAATTTTGAGTTTTCGTCAATTTAAACGATTTTTAGACTCATTTAAAATTTAGCCCACTAACAGTGTAGTGTCACGAAGCGTATATTTCAGAAAATCATATCTCAAGACTGACACACAGGATTTCAGTCATTTTGGTACCATTCGAAAGAGAATGCGCGGTAGATTCTAATTCCACTTGAAATTTTGAGTTTTCTTCAATTTAAACGATTTTTAGACTCATTTAAAATTTAGCCCACTAACAGTGTAGTGTCACGAAGCGTATATTTCAGAAAATCATATCTCAAGACTGACACACAGGATTTCAGTCATTTTGGTACCATTCGAAAGAGAATGCGCGGTAGATTCTAATTCCACTTTAAATTTTGAGTTTTCGTCAATTTAAACGATTTTTAGACTCATTTAAAATTTAGCCCACTAACAGTGTAGTGTCACGAAGCGTATATTTCAGAAAATCATATCTCAAGACTGACACACAGGATTTCAGTCATTTTGGTACCATTCGAAAGAGAATGCGCGGTAGATTCTAATTCCACTTTAAATTTTGAGTTTTCGTCAATTTAAACGATTTTTAGACTCATTTAAAATTTAGCCCACTAACAGTGTAGTGTCACGAAGCGTATATTTCAGAAAATCATATCTCAAGACTGACACACAGGATTTCAGTCATTTTGGTACCATTCGAAAGAGAATGCGCGGTAGATTCTAATTCCACTTGAAATTTTGAGTTTTCGTCAATTTAAACGATTTTTAGACTCATTTAAAATTTAGCCCAATAACAGTGTAGTGTCACGAAGCGTATATTTCAGAAAATCATATCTCAAGACTGACACACAGGATTTCAGTCATTTTGGTACCATTCGAAAGAGAATGCGCGGTAGATTCTAATTCCACTTTAAATTTTGAGTTTTCGTCAATTTAAACGATTTTTAGACTCATTTAAAATTTAGCCCAATAACAGTGTAGTGTCACGAAGCGTATATTTCAGAAAATCATATCTCAAGACTGACACACAGGATTTCAGTCATTTTGGTACCATTCGAAAGAGAATGCGCGGTAGATTCTAATTCCACTTTAAATTTTGAGTTTTCGTCAATTTAAACGATTTTTAGACTCATTTAAAATTTAGCCCACTAACAGTGTAGTGTCACGAAGCGTATATTTCAGAAAATCATATCTCAAGACTGACACACAGGATTTCAGTCATTTTGGTACCATTCGAAAGAGAATGCGCGGTAGATTCTAATTCCACTTTAAATTTTGAGTTTTCGTCAATTTAAACGATTTTTAGACTCATTTAAAATTTAGCCCACTAACAGTGTAGTGTCACGAAGCGTATATTTCAGAAAATCATATCTCAAGACTGACACACAGGATTTCAGTCATTTTGGTACCATTCGAAAGAGAATGCGCGGTAGATTCTAATTCCACTTGAAATTTTGAGTTTTCGTCAATTTAAACGATTTTTAGACTCATTTAAAATTTAGCCCACTAACAGTGTAGTGTCACGAAGCGTATATTTCAGAAAATCATATCTCAAGACTGACACACAGGATTTCAGTCATTTTGGTACCATTCGAAAGAGAATGCGCGGTAGATTCTAATTCCACTTTAAATTTTGAGTTTTCGTCAATTTAAACGATTTTTAGACTCATTTAAAATTTAGCCCACTAACAGTGTAGTGTCACGAAGCGTATATTTCAGAAAATCATATCTCAAGACTGACACACAGGATTTCAGTCATTTTGGTACCATTCGAAAGAGAATGCGCGGTAGATTCTAATTCCACTTGAAATTTTGAGTTTTCGTCAATTTAAACGATTTTTAGACTCATTTAAAATTTAGCCCAATAACAGTGTAGTGTCACGAAGCGTATATTTCAGAAAATCATATCTCAAGACTGACACACAGGATTTCAGTCATTTTGGTACCATTCGAAAGAGAATGCGCGGTAGATTCTAATTCCACTTTAAATTTTGAGTTTTCGTCAATTTAAACGATTTTTAGACTCATTTAAAATTTAGCCCAATAACAGTGTAGTGTCACGAAGCGTATATTTCAGAAAATCATATCTCAAGACTGACACACAGGATTTCAGTCATTTTGGTACCATTCGAAAGAGAATGCGCGGTAGATTCTAATTCCACTTTAAATTTTGAGTTTTCGTCAATTTAAACGATTTTTAGACTCATTTAAAATTTAGCCCACTAACAGTGTAGTGTCACGAAGCGTATATTTCAGAAAATCATATCTCAAGACTGACACACAGGATTTCAGTCATTTTGGTACCATTCGAAAGAGAATGCGCGGTAGATTCTAATTCCACTTGAAATTTTGAGTTTTCTTCAATTTAAACGATTTTTAGACTCATTTAAAATTTAGCCCACTAACAGTGTAGTGTCACGAAGCGTATATTTCAGAAAATCATATCTCAAGACTGACACACAGGATTTCAGTCATTTTGGTACCATTCGAAAGAGAATGCGCGGTAGATTCTAATTCCACTTTAAATTTTGAGTTTTCGTCAATTTAAACGATTTTTAGACTCATTTAAAATTTAGCCCACTAACAGTGTAGTGTCACGAAGCGTATATTTCAGAAAATCATATCTCAAGACTGACACACAGGATTTCAGTCATTTTGGTACCATTCGAAAGAGAATGCGCGGTAGATTCTAATTCCACTTTAAATTTTGAGTTTTCGTCAATTTAAACGATTTTTAGACTCATTTAAAATTTAGCCCACTAACAGTGTAGTGTCACGAAGCGTATATTTCAGAAAATCATATCTCAAGACTGACACACAGGATTTCAGTCATTTTGGTACCATTCGAAAGAGAATGCGCGGTAGATTCTAATTCCACTTGAAATTTTGAGTTTTCGTCAATTTAAACGATTTTTAGACTCATTTAAAATTTAGCCCAATAACAGTGTAGTGTCACGAAGCGTATATTTCAGAAAATCATATCTCAAGACTGACACACAGGATTTCAGTCATTTTGGTACCATTCGAAAGAGAATGCGCGGTAGATTCTAATTCCACTTTAAATTTTGAGTTTTCGTCAATTTAAACGATTTTTAGACTCATTTAAAATTTAGCCCAATAACAGTGTAGTGTCACGAAGCGTATATTTCAGAAAATCATATCTCAAGACTGACACACAGGATTTCAGTCATTTTGGTACCATTCGAAAGAGAATGCGCGGTAGATTCTAATTCCACTTTAAATTTTGAGTTTTCGTCAATTTAAACGATTTTTAGACTCATTTAAAATTTAGCCCACTAACAGTGTAGTGTCACGAAGCGTATATTTCAGAAAATCATATCTCAAGACTGACACACAGGATTTCAGTCATTTTGGTACCATTCGAAAGAGAATGCGCGGTAGATTCTAATTCCACTTGAAATTTTGAGTTTTCTTCAATTTAAACGATTTTTAGACTCATTTAAAATTTAGCCCACTAACAGTGTAGTGTCACGAAGCGTATATTTCAGAAAATCATATCTCAAGACTGACACACAGGATTTCAGTCATTTTGGTACCATTCGAAAGAGAATGCGCGGTAGATTCTAATTCCACTTTAAATTTTGAGTTTTCGTCAATTTAAACGATTTTTAGACTCATTTAAAATTTAGCCCACTAACAGTGTAGTGTCACGAAGCGTATATTTCAGAAAATCATATCTCAAGACTGACACACAGGATTTCAGTCATTTTGGTACCATTCGAAAGAGAATGCGCGGTAGATTCTAATTCCACTTGAAATTTTGAGTTTTCGTCAATTTAAACGATTTTTAGACTCATTTAAAATTTAGCCCACTAACAGTGTAGTGTCACGAAGCGTATATTTCAGAAAATCATATCTCAAGACTGACACACAGGATTTCAGTCATTTTGGTACCATTCGAAAGAGAATGCGCGGTAGATTCTAAATCCACTTGAAATTTTGAGTTTTCGTCAATTTAAACGATTTTTAGACTCATTTAAAATTTAGCCCACTAACAGTGTAGTGTCACGAAGCGTATATTTCAGAAAATCATATCTCAAGACTGACACACAGGATTTCAGTCATTTTGGTACCATTCGAAAGAGAATGCGCGGTAGATTCTAATTCCACTTGAAATTTTGAGTTTTCGTCAATTTAAACGATTTTTAGACTCATTTAAAATTTAGCCCACTAACAGTGTAGTGTCACGAAGCGTATATTTCAGAAAATCATATCTCAAGACTGACACACAGGATTTCAGTCATTTTGGTACCATTCGAAAGAGAATGCGCGGTAGATTCTAATTCCACTTTAAATTTTGAGTTTTCGTCAATTTAAACGATTTTTAGACTCATTTAAAATTTAGCCCACTAACAGTGTAGTGTCACGAAGCGTATATTTCAGAAAATCATATCTCAAGACTGACACACAGGATTTCAGTCATTTTGGTACCATTCGAAAGAGAATGCGCGGTAGATTCTAATTCCACTTGAAATTTTGAGTTTTCGTCAATTTAAACGATTTTTAGACTCATTTAAGATTTAGCCCACTAACAGTGTAGTGTCACGAAGCGTATATTTCAGAAAATCATATCTCAAGACTGACACACAGGATTTCAGTCATTTTGGTACCATTCGAAAGAGAATGCGCGGTAGATTCTAATTCCACTTGAAATTTTGAGTTTTCGTCAATTTAAACGATTTTTAGACTCATTTAAAATTTAGCCCAATAACAGTGTAGTGTCACGAAGCGTATATTTCAGAAAATCATATCTCAAGACTGACACACAGGATTTCAGTCATTTTGGTACCATTCGAAAGAGAATGCGCGGTAGATTCTAATTCCACTTTAAATTTTGAGTTTTCGTCAATTTAAACGATTTTTAGACTCATTTAAAATTTAGCCCACTAACAGTGTAGTGTCACGAAGCGTATATTTCAGAAAATCATATCTCAAGACTGACACACAGGATTTCAGTCATTTTGGTACCATTCGAAAGAGAATGCGCGGTAGATTCTAATTCCACTTGAAATTTTGAGTTTTCGTCAATTTAAACGATTTTTAGACTCATTTAAAATTTAGCCCAATAACAGTGTAGTGTCACGAAGCGTATATTTCAGAAAATCATATCTCAAGACTGACACACAGGATTTCAGTCATTTTGGTACCTTTCGAAAGAGAATGCGCGGTAGATTCTAATTCCACTTTAAATTTTGAGTTTTCGTCAATTTAAACGATTTTTAGACTCATTTAAAATTTAGCCCACTAACAGTGTAGTGTCACGAAGCGTATATTTCAGAAAATCATATCTCAAGACTGACACACAGGATTTCAGTCATTTTGGTACCATTCGAAAGAGAATGCGCGGTAGATTCTAATTCCACTTGAAATTTTGAGTTTTCGTCAATTTAAACGATTTTTAGACTCATTTAAAATTTAGCCCAATAACAGTGTAGTGTCACGAAGCGTATATTTCAGAAAATCATATCTCAAGACTGACACACAGGATTTCAGTCATTTTGGTACCATTCGAAAGAGAATGCGCGGTAGATTCTAATTCCACTTTAAATTTTGAGTTTTCGTCAATTTAAACGATTTTTAGACTCATTTAAAATTTAGCCCAATAACAGTGTAGTGTCACGAAGCGTATATTTCAGAAAATCATATCTCAAGACTGACACACAGGATTTCAGTCATTTTGGTACCATTCGAAAGAGAATGCGCGGTAGATTCTAATTCCACTTTAAATTTTGAGTTTTCGTCAATTTAAACGATTTTTAGACTCATTTAAAATTTAGCCCACTAACAGTGTAGTGTCACGAAGCGTATATTTCAGAAAATCATATCTCAAGACTGACACACAGGATTTCAGTCATTTTGGTACCTTTCGAAAGAGAATGCGCGGTAGATTCTAATTCCACTTGAAATTTTGAGTTTTCTTCAATTTAAACGATTTTTAGACTCATTTAAAATTTAGCCCACTAACAGTGTAGTGTCACGAAGCGTATATTTCAGAAAATCATATCTCAAGACTGACACACAGGATTTCAGTCATTTTGGTACCATTCGAAAGAGAATGCGCGGTAGATTCTAATTCCACTTTAAATTTTGAGTTTTCGTCAATTTAAACGATTTTTAGACTCATTTAAAATTTAGCCCACTAACAGTGTAGTGTCACGAAGCGTATATTTCAGAAAATCATATCTCAAGACTGACACACAGGATTTCAGTCATTTTGGTACCATTCGAAAGAGAATGCGCGGTAGATTCTAAATCCACTTGAAATTTTGAGTTTTCGTCAATTTAAACGATTTTTAGACTCATTTAAAATTTAGCCCACTAACAGTGTAGTGTCACGAAGCGTATATTTCAGAAAATCATATCTCAAGACTGACACACAGGATTTCAGTCATTTTGGTACCATTCGAAAGAGAATGCGCGGTAGATTCTAATTCCACTTGAAATTTTGAGTTTTCTTCAATTTAAACGATTTTTAGACTCATTTAAAATTTAGCCCACTAACAGTGTAGTGTCACGAAGCGTATATTTCAGAAAATCATATCTCAAGACTGACACACAGGATTTCAGTCATTTTGGTACCATTCGAAAGAGAATGCGCGGTAGATTCTAATTCCACTTGAAATTTTGAGTTTTCTTCAATTTAAACGATTTTTAGACTCATTTAAAATTTAGCCCACTAACAGTGTAGTGTCACGAAGCGTATATTTCAGAAAATCATATCTCAAGACTGACACACAGGATTTCAGTCATTTTGGTACCATTCGAAAGAGAATGCGCGGTAGATTCTAATTCCACTTGAAATTTTGAGTTTTCTTCAATTTAAACGATTTTTAGACTCATTTAAAATTTAGCCCACTAACAGTGTAGTGTCACGAAGCGTATATTTCAGAAAATCATATCTCAAGACTGACACACAGGATTTCAGTCATTTTGGTACCATTCGAAAGAGAATGCGCGGTAGATTCTAATTCCACTTTAAATTTTGAGTTTTCGTCAATTTAAACGATTTTTAGACTCATTTAAAATTTAGCCCACTAACAGTGTAGTGTCACGAAGCGTATATTTCAGAAAATCATATCTCAAGACTGACACACAGGATTTCAGTCATTTTGGTACCATTCGAAAGAGAATGCGCGGTAGATTCTAATTCCACTTGAAATTTTGAGTTTTCTTCAATTTAAACGATTTTTAGACTCATTTAAAATTTAGCCCACTAACAGTGTAGTGTCACGAAGCGTATATTTCAGAAAATCATATCTCAAGACTGACACACAGGATTTCAGTCATTTTGGTACCATTCGAAAGAGAATGCGCGGTAGATTCTAATTCCACTTGAAATTTTGAGTTTTCTTCAATTTAAACGATTTTTAGACTCATTTAAAATTTAGCCCACTAACAGTGTAGTGTCACGAAGCGTATATTTCAGAAAATCATATCTCAAGACTGACACACAGGATTTCAGTCATTTTGGTACCATTCGAAAGAGAATGCGCGGTAGATTCTAATTCCACTTGAAATTTTGAGTTTTCTTCAATTTAAACGATTTTTAGACTCATTTAAAATTTAGCCCACTAACAGTGTAGTGTCACGAAGCGTATATTTCAGAAAATCATATCTCAAGACTGACACACAGGATTTCAGTCATTTTGGTACCATTCGAAAGAGAATGCGCGGTAGATTCTAATTCCACTTTAAATTTTGAGTTTTCGTCAATTTAAACGATTTTTAGACTCATTTAAAATTTAGCCCACTAACAGTGTAGTGTCACGAAGCGTATATTTCAGAAAATCATATCTCAAGACTGACACACAGGATTTCAGTCATTTTGGTACCATTCGAAAGAGAATGCGCGGTAGATTCTAAATCCACTTGAAATTTTGAGTTTTCGTCAATTTAAACGATTTTTAGACTCATTTAAAATTTAGCCCACTAACAGTGTAGTGTCACGAAGCGTATATTTCAGAAAATCATATCTCAAGACTGACACACAGGATTTCAGTCATTTTGGTACCATTCGAAAGAGAATGCGCGGTAGATTCTAATTCCACTTGAAATTTTGAGTTTTCTTCAATTTAAACGATTTTTAGACTCATTTAAAATTTAGCCCACTAACAGTGTAGTGTCACGAAGCGTATATTTCAGAAAATCATATCTCAAGACTGACACACAGGATTTCAGTCATTTTGGTACCATTCGAAAGAGAATGCGCGGTAGATTCTAATTCCACTTTAAATTTTGAGTTTTCGTCAATTTAAACGATTTTTAGACTCATTTAAAATTTAGCCCACTAACAGTGTAGTGTCACGAAGCGTATATTTCAGAAAATCATATCTCAAGACTGACACACAGGATTTCAGTCATTTTGGTACCATTCGAAAGAGAATGCGCGGTAGATTCTAAATCCACTTGAAATTTTGAGTTTTCGTCAATTTAAACGATTTTTAGACTCATTTAAAATTTAGCCCACTAACAGTGTAGTGTCACGAAGCGTATATTTCAGAAAATCATATCTCAAGACTGACACACAGGATTTCAGTCATTTTGGTACCATTCGAAAGAGAATGCGCGGTAGATTCTAATTCCACTTGAAATTTTGAGTTTTCGTCAATTTAAACGATTTTTAGACTCATTTAAAATTTAGCCCACTAACAGTGTAGTGTCACGAAGCGTATATTTCAGAAAATCATATCTCAAGACTGACACACAGGATTTCAGTCATTTTGGTACCATTCGAAAGAGAATGCGCGGTAGATTCTAATTCCACTTTAAATTTTGAGTTTTCGTCAATTTAAACGATTTTTAGACTCATTTAAAATTTAGCCCACTAACAGTGTAGTGTCACGAAGCGTATATTTCAGAAAATCATATCTCAAGACTGACACACAGGATTTCAGTCATTTTGGTACCATTCGAAAGAGAATGCGCGGTAGATTCTAATTCCACTTGAAATTTTGAGTTTTCGTCAATTTAAACGATTTTTAGACTCATTTAAAATTTAGCCCACTAACAGTGTAGTGTCACGAAGCGTATATTTCAGAAAATCATATCTCAAGACTGACACACAGGATTTCAGTCATTTTGGTACCATTCGAAAGAGAATGCGCGGTAGATTCTAATTCCACTTGAAATTTTGAGTTTTCTTCAATTTAAACGATTTTTAGACTCATTTAAAATTTAGCCCACTAACAGTGTAGTGTCACGAAGCGTATATTTCAGAAAATCATATCTCAAGACTGACACACAGGATTTCAGTCATTTTGGTACCATTCGAAAGAGAATGCGCGGTAGATTCTAATTCCACTTTAAATTTTGAGTTTTCGTCAATTTAAACGATTTTTAGACTCATTTAAAATTTAGCCCACTAACAGTGTAGTGTCACGAAGCGTATATTTCAGAAAATCATATCTCAAGACTGACACACAGGATTTCAGTCATTTTGGTACCATTCGAAAGAGAATGCGCGGTAGATTCTAAATCCACTTGAAATTTTGAGTTTTCGTCAATTTAAACGATTTTTAGACTCATTTAAAATTTAGCCCACTAACAGTGTAGTGTCACGAAGCGTATATTTCAGAAAATCATATCTCAAGACTGACACACAGGATTTCAGTCATTTTGGTACCATTCGAAAGAGAATGCGCGGTAGATTCTAATTCCACTTGAAATTTTGAGTTTTCGTCAATTTAAACGATTTTTAGACTCATTTAAAATTTAGCCCACTAACAGTGTAGTGTCACGAAGCGTATATTTCAGAAAATCATATCTCAAGACTGACACACAGGATTTCAGTCATTTTGGTACCATTCGAAAGAGAATGCGCGGTAGATTCTAATTCCACTTTAAATTTTGAGTTTTCGTCAATTTAAACGATTTTTAGACTCATTTAAAATTTAGCCCACTAACAGTGTAGTGTCACGAAGCGTATATTTCAGAAAATCATATCTCAAGACTGACACACAGGATTTCAGTCATTTTGGTACCTTTCGAAAGAGAATGCGCGGTAGATTCTAATTCCACTTTAAATTTTGAGTTTTCGTCAATTTAAACGATTTTTAGACTCATTTAAAATTTAGCCCACTAACAGTGTAGTGTCACGAAGCGTATATTTCAGAAAATCATATCTCAAGACTGACACACAGGATTTCAGTCATTTTGGTACCATTCGAAAGAGAATGCGCGGTAGATTCTAATTCCACTTTAAATTTTGAGTTTTCGTCAATTTAAACGATTTTTAGACTCATTTAAAATTTAGCCCACTAACAGTGTAGTGTCACGAAGCGTATATTTCAGAAAATCATATCTCAAGACTGACACACAGGATTTCAGTCATTTTGGTACCATTCGAAAGAGAATGCGCGGTAGATTCTAATTCCACTTGAAATTTTGAGTTTTCGTCAATTTAAACGATTTTTAGACTCATTTAAGATTTAGCCCACTAACAGTGTAGTGTCACGAAGCGTATATTTCAGAAAATCATATCTCAAGACTGACACACAGGATTTCAGTCATTTTGGTACCATTCGAAAGAGAATGCGCGGTAGATTCTAATTCCACTTGAAATTTTGAGTTTTCGTCAATTTAAACGATTTTTAGACTCATTTAAAATTTAGCCCAATAACAGTGTAGTGTCACGAAGCGTATATTTCAGAAAATCATATCTCAAGACTGACACACAGGATTTCAGTCATTTTGGTACCATTCGAAAGAGAATGCGCGGTAGATTCTAATTCCACTTTAAATTTTGAGTTTTCGTCAATTTAAACGATTTTTAGACTCATTTAAAATTTAGCCCACTAACAGTGTAGTGTCACGAAGCGTATATTTCAGAAAATCATATCTCAAGACTGACACACAGGATTTCAGTCATTTTGGTACCATTCGAAAGAGAATGCGCGGTAGATTCTAATTCCACTTGAAATTTTGAGTTTTCGTCAATTTAAACGATTTTTAGACTCATTTAAAATTTAGCCCAATAACAGTGTAGTGTCACGAAGCGTATATTTCAGAAAATCATATCTCAAGACTGACACACAGGATTTCAGTCATTTTGGTACCTTTCGAAAGAGAATGCGCGGTAGATTCTAATTCCACTTTAAATTTTGAGTTTTCGTCAATTTAAACGATTTTTAGACTCATTTAAAATTTAGCCCACTAACAGTGTAGTGTCACGAAGCGTATATTTCAGAAAATCATATCTCAAGACTGACACACAGGATTTCAGTCATTTTGGTACCATTCGAAAGAGAATGCGCGGTAGATTCTAATTCCACTTTAAATTTTGAGTTTTCGTCAATTTAAACGATTTTTAGACTCATTTAAAATTTAGCCCACTAACAGTGTAGTGTCACGAAGCGTATATTTCAGAAAATCATATCTCAAGACTGACACACAGGATTTCAGTCATTTTGGTACCATTCGAAAGAGAATGCGCGGTAGATTCTAATTCCACTTGAAATTTTGAGTTTTCGTCAATTTAAACGATTTTTAGACTCATTTAAAATTTAGCCCAATAACAGTGTAGTGTCACGAAGCGTATATTTCAGAAAATCATATCTCAAGACTGACACACAGGATTTCAGTCATTTTGGTACCATTCGAAAGAGAATGCGCGGTAGATTCTAATTCCACTTTAAATTTTGAGTTTTCGTCAATTTAAACGATTTTTAGACTCATTTAAAATTTAGCCCAATAACAGTGTAGTGTCACGAAGCGTATATTTCAGAAAATCATATCTCAAGACTGACACACAGGATTTCAGTCATTTTGGTACCATTCGAAAGAGAATGCGCGGTAGATTCTAATTCCACTTTAAATTTTGAGTTTTCGTAAATTTAAACGATTTTTAGACTCATTTAAAATTTAGCCCACTAACAGTGTAGTGTCACGAAGCGTATATTTCAGAAAATCATATCTCAAGACTGACACACAGGATTTCAGTCATTTTGGTACCATTCGAAAGAGAATGCGCGGTAGATTCTAATTCCACTTTAAATTTTGAGTTTTCGTCAATTTAAACGATTTTTAGACTCATTTAAAATTTACCCCGCTAACAGTGTAGTGTCACGAAGCGTATATTTCAGAAAATCATATCTCAAGACTGACACACAGGATTTCAGTCATTTTGGTACCATTCGAAAGAGAATGCGCGGTAGATTCTAATTCCACTTTAAATTTTGAGTTTTCGTCAATTTAAACGATTTTTAGACTCATTTAAAATTTAGCCCACTAACAGTGTAGTGTCACGAAGCGTATATTTCAGAAAATCATATCTCAAGACTGACACACAGGATTTCAGTCATTTTGGTACCATTCGAAAGAGAATGCGCGGTAGATTCTAATTCCACTTTAAATTTTGAGTTTTCGTCAATTTAAACGATTTTTAGACTCATTTAAAATTTAGCCCACTAACAGTGTAGTGTCACGAAGCGTATATTTCAGAAAATCATATCTCAAGACTGACACACAGGATTTCAGTCATTTTGGTACCATTCGAAAGAGAATGCGCGGTAGACTCTAATTCCACTTTAAATTTTGAGTTTTCGTCAATTTAAACGATTTTTAGACTCATTTAAAATTTAGCCCACTAACAGTGTAGTGTCACGAAGCGTATATTTCAGAAAATCATATCTCAAGACTGACACACAGGATTTCAGTCATTTTGGTACCATTCGAAAGAGAATGCGCGGTAGATTCTAATTCCACTTGAAATTTTGAGTTTTCGTCAATTTAAACGATTTTTAGACTCATTTAAAATTTAGCCCAATAACAGTGTAGTGTCACGAAGCGTATATTTCAGAAAATCATATCTCAAGACTGACACACAGGATTTCAGTCATTTTGGTACCATTCGAAAGAGAATGCGCGGTAGATTCTAATTCCACTTGAAATTTTGAGTTTTCGTCAATTTAAACGATTTTTAGACTCATTTAAAATTTAGCCCACTAACAGTGTAGTGTCACGAAGCGTATATTTCAGAAAATCATATCTCAAGACTGACACACAGGATTTCAGTCATTTTGGTACCATTCGAAAGAGAATGCGCGGTAGATTCTAATTCCACTTTAAATTTTGAGTTTTCGTCAATTTAAACGATTTTTAGACTCATTTAAAATTTAGCCCACTAACAGTGTAGTGTCACGAAGCGTATATTTCAGAAAATCATATCTCAAGACTGACACACAGGATTTCAGTCATTTTGGTACCATTCGAAAGAGAATGCGCGGTAGATTCTAATTCCACTTGAAATTTTGAGTTTTCGTCAATTTAAACGATTTTTAGACTCATTTAAAATTTAGCCCAATAACAGTGTAGTGTCACGAAGCGTATATTTCAGAAAATCATATCTCAAGACTGACACACAGGATTTCAGTCATTTTGGTACCATTCGAAAGAGAATGCGCGGTAGATTCTAATTCCACTTTAAATTTTGAGTTTTCGTCAATTTAAACGATTTTTAGACTCATTTAAAATTTAGCCCAATAACAGTGTAGTGTCACGAAGCGTATATTTCAGAAAATCATATCTCAAGACTGACACACAGGATTTCAGTCATTTTGGTACCATTCGAAAGAGAATGCGCGGTAGATTCTAATTCCACTTTAAATTTTGAGTTTTCGTCAATTTAAACGATTTTTAGACTCATTTAAAATTTAGCCCACTAACAGTGTAGTGTCACGAAGCGTATATTTCAGAAAATCATATCTCAAGACTGACACACAGGATTTCAGTCATTTTGGTACCATTCGAAAGAGAATGCGCGGTAGATTCTAATTCCACTTGAAATTTTGAGTTTTCTTCAATTTAAACGATTTTTAGACTCATTTAAAATTTAGCCCACTAACAGTGTAGTGTCACGAAGCGTATATTTCAGAAAATCATATCTCAAGACTGACACACAGGATTTCAGTCATTTTGGTACCATTCGAAAGAGAATGCGCGGTAGATTCTAATTCCACTTTAAATTTTGAGTTTTCGTCAATTTAAACGATTTTTAGACTCATTTAAAATTTAGCCCACTAACAGTGTAGTGTCACGAAGCGTATATTTCAGAAAATCATATCTCAAGACTGACACACAGGATTTCAGTCATTTTGGTACCATTCGAAAGAGAATGCGCGGTAGATTCTAAATCCACTTGAAATTTTGAGTTTTCGTCAATTTAAACGATTTTTAGACTCATTTAAAATTTAGCCCACTAACAGTGTAGTGTCACGAAGCGTATATTTCAGAAAATCATATCTCAAGACTGACACACAGGATTTCAGTCATTTTGGTACCATTCGAAAGAGAATGCGCGGTAGATTCTAATTCCACTTGAAATTTTGAGTTTTCGTCAATTTAAACGATTTTTAGACTCATTTAAAATTTAGCCCACTAACAGTGTAGTGTCACGAAGCGTATATTTCAGAAAATCATATCTCAAGACTGACACACAGGATTTCAGTCATTTTGGTACCATTCGAAAGAGAATGCGCGGTAGATTCTAATTCCACTTGAAATTTTGAGTTTTCGTCAATTTAAACGATTTTTAGACTCATTTAAAATTTAGCCCAATAACAGTGTAGTGTCACGAAGCGTATATTTCAGAAAATCATATCTCAAGACTGACACACAGGATTTCAGTCATTTTGGTACCATTCGAAAGAGAATGCGCGGTAGATTCTAATTCCACTTTAAATTTTGAGTTTTCGTCAATTTAAACGATTTTTAGACTCATTTAAAATTTAGCCCACTAACAGTGTAGTGTCACGAAGCGTATATTTCAGAAAATCATATCTCAAGACTGACACACAGGATTTCAGTCATTTTGGTACCATTCGAAAGAGAATGCGCGGTAGATTCTAATTCCACTTGAAATTTTGAGTTTTCGTCAATTTAAACGATTTTTAGACTCATTTAAAATTTAGCCCAATAACAGTGTAGTGTCACGAAGCGTATATTTCAGAAAATCATATCTCAAGACTGACACACAGGATTTCAGTCATTTTGGTACCATTCGAAAGAGAATGCGCGGTAGATTCTAATTCCACTTTAAATTTTGAGTTTTCGTCAATTTAAACGATTTTTAGACTCATTTAAAATTTAGCCCAATAACAGTGTAGTGTCACGAAGCGTATATTTCAGAAAATCATATCTCAAGACTGACACACAGGATTTCAGTCATTTTGGTACCATTCGAAAGAGAATGCGCGGTAGATTCTAATTCCACTTTAAATTTTGAGTTTTCGTCAATTTAAACGATTTTTAGACTCATTTAAAATTTAGCCCACTAACAGTGTAGTGTCACGAAGCGTATATTTCAGAAAATCATATCTCAAGACTGACACACAGGATTTCAGTCATTTTGGTACCATTCGAAAGAGAATGCGCGGTAGATTCTAATTCCACTTGAAATTTTGAGTTTTCTTCAATTTAAACGATTTTTAGACTCATTTAAAATTTAGCCCACTAACAGTGTAGTGTCACGAAGCGTATATTTCAGAAAATCATATCTCAAGACTGACACACAGGATTTCAGTCATTTTGGTACCATTCGAAAGAGAATGCGCGGTAGATTCTAATTCCACTTTAAATTTTGAGTTTTCGTCAATTTAAACGATTTTTAGACTCATTTAAAATTTAGCCCACTAACAGTGTAGTGTCACGAAGCGTATATTTCAGAAAATCATATCTCAAGACTGACACACAGGATTTCAGTCATTTTGGTACCATTCGAAAGAGAATGCGCGGTAGATTCTAAATCCACTTGAAATTTTGAGTTTTCGTCAATTTAAACGATTTTTAGACTCATTTAAAATTTAGCCCACTAACAGTGTAGTGTCACGAAGCGTATATTTCAGAAAATCATATCTCAAGACTGACACACAGGATTTCAGTCATTTTGGTACCATTCGAAAGAGAATGCGCGGTAGATTCTAATTCCACTTGAAATTTTGAGTTTTCGTCAATTTAAACGATTTTTAGACTCATTTAAAATTTAGCCCACTAACAGTGTAGTGTCACGAAGCGTATATTTCAGAAAATCATATCTCAAGACTGACACACAGGATTTCAGTCATTTTGGTACCATTCGAAAGAGAATGCGCGGTAGATTCTAATTCCACTTGAAATTTTGAGTTTTCGTCAATTTAAACGATTTTTAGACTCATTTAAAATTTAGCCCAATAACAGTGTAGTGTCACGAAGCGTATATTTCAGAAAATCATATCTCAAGACTGACACACAGGATTTCAGTCATTTTGGTACCATTCGAAAGAGAATGCGCGGTAGATTCTAATTCCACTTTAAATTTTGAGTTTTCGTCAATTTAAACGATTTTTAGACTCATTTAAAATTTAGCCCAATAACAGTGTAGTGTCACGAAGCGTATATTTCAGAAAATCATATCTCAAGACTGACACACAGGATTTCAGTCATTTTGGTACCATTCGAAAGAGAATGCGCGGTAGATTCTAATTCCACTTTAAATTTTGAGTTTTCGTCAATTTAAACGATTTTTAGACTCATTTAAAATTTAGCCCACTAACAGTGTAGTGTCACGAAGCGTATATTTCAGAAAATCATATCTCAAGACTGACACACAGGATTTCAGTCATTTTGGTACCATTCGAAAGAGAATGCGCGGTAGATTCTAATTCCACTTTAAATTTTGAGTTTTCGTCAATTTAAACGATTTTTAGACTCATTTAAAATTTAGCCCACTAACAGTGTAGTGTCACGAAGCGTATATTTCAGAAAATCATATCTCAAGACTGACACACAGGATTTCAGTCATTTTGGTACCATTCGAAAGAGAATGCGCGGTAGATTCTAAATCCACTTGAAATTTTGAGTTTTCGTCAATTTAAACGATTTTTAGACTCATTTAAAATTTAGCCCACTAACAGTGTAGTGTCACGAAGCGTATATTTCAGAAAATCATATCTCAAGACTGACACACAGGATTTCAGTCATTTTGGTACCATTCGAAAGAGAATGCGCGGTAGATTCTAATTCCACTTGAAATTTTGAGTTTTCGTCAATTTAAACGATTTTTAGACTCATTTAAAATTTAGCCCACTAACAGTGTAGTGTCACGAAGCGTATATTTCAGAAAATCATATCTCAAGACTGACACACAGGATTTCAGTCATTTTGGTACCATTCGAAAGAGAATGCGCGGTAGATTCTAATTCCACTTTAAATTTTGAGTTTTCGTCAATTTAAACGATTTTTAGACTCATTTAAAATTTAGCCCACTAACAGTGTAGTGTCACGAAGCGTATATTTCAGAAAATCATATCTCAAGACTGACACACAGGATTTCAGTCATTTTGGTACCATTCGAAAGAGAATGCGCGGTAGATTCTAATTCCACTTGAAATTTTGAGTTTTCGTCAATTTAAACGATTTTTAGACTCATTTAAGATTTAGCCCACTAACAGTGTAGTGTCACGAAGCGTATATTTCAGAAAATCATATCTCAAGACTGACACACAGGATTTCAGTCATTTTGGTACCATTCGAAAGAGAATGCGCGGTAGATTCTAATTCCACTTGAAATTTTGAGTTTTCGTCAATTTAAACGATTTTTAGACTCATTTAAAATTTAGCCCAATAACAGTGTAGTGTCACGAAGCGTATATTTCAGAAAATCATATCTCAAGACTGACACACAGGATTTCAGTCATTTTGGTACCATTCGAAAGAGAATGCGCGGTAGATTCTAATTCCACTTTAAATTTTGAGTTTTCGTCAATTTAAACGATTTTTAGACTCATTTAAAATTTAGCCCACTAACAGTGTAGTGTCACGAAGCGTATATTTCAGAAAATCATATCTCAAGACTGACACACAGGATTTCAGTCATTTTGGTACCATTCGAAAGAGAATGCGCGGTAGATTCTAATTCCACTTGAAATTTTGAGTTTTCGTCAATTTAAACGATTTTTAGACTCATTTAAAATTTAGCCCAATAACAGTGTAGTGTCACGAAGCGTATATTTCAGAAAATCATATCTCAAGACTGACACACAGGATTTCAGTCATTTTGGTACCTTTCGAAAGAGAATGCGCGGTAGATTCTAATTCCACTTTAAATTTTGAGTTTTCGTCAATTTAAACGATTTTTAGACTCATTTAAAATTTAGCCCACTAACAGTGTAGTGTCACGAAGCGTATATTTCAGAAAATCATATCTCAAGACTGACACACAGGATTTCAGTCATTTTGGTACCATTCGAAAGAGAATGCGCGGTAGATTCTAATTCCACTTGAAATTTTGAGTTTTCGTCAATTTAAACGATTTTTAGACTCATTTAAGATTTAGCCCACTAACAGTGTAGTGTCACGAAGCGTATATTTCAGAAAATCATATCTCAAGACTGACACACAGGATTTCAGTCATTTTGGTACCATTCGAAAGAGAATGCGCGGTAGATTCTAATTCCACTTTAAATTTTGAGTTTTCGTCAATTTAAACGATTTTTAGACTCATTTAAAATTTAGCCCAATAACAGTGTAGTGTCACGAAGCGTATATTTCAGAAAATCATATCTCAAGACTGACACACAGGATTTCAGTCATTTTGGTACCATTCGAAAGAGAATGCGCGGTAGATTCTAATTCCACTTTAAATTTTGAGTTTTCGTCAATTTAAACGATTTTTAGACTCATTTAAAATTTAGCCCACTAACAGTGTAGTGTCACGAAGCGTATATTTCAGAAAATCATATCTCAAGACTGACACACAGGATTTCAGTCATTTTGGTACCATTCGAAAGAGAATGCGCGGTAGATTCTAAATCCACTTGAAATTTTGAGTTTTCGTCAATTTAAACGATTTTTAGACTCATTTAAAATTTAGCCCACTAACAGTGTAGTGTCACGAAGCGTATATTTCAGAAAATCATATCTCAAGACTGACACACAGGATTTCAGTCATTTTGGTACCATTCGAAAGAGAATGCGCGGTAGATTCTAATTCCACTTTAAATTTTGAGTTTTCGTCAATTTAAACGATTTTTAGACTCATTTAAAATTTAGCCCACTAACAGTGTAGTGTCACGAAGCGTATATTTCAGAAAATCATATCTCAAGACTGACACACAGGATTTCAGTCATTTTGGTACCATTCGAAAGAGAATGCGCGGTAGATTCTAATTCCACTTTAAATTTTGAGTTTTCGTCAATTTAAACGATTTTTAGACTCATTTAAAATTTAGCCCACTAACAGTGTAGTGTCACGAAGCGTATATTTCAGAAAATCATATCTCAAGACTGACACACAGGATTTCAGTCATTTTGGTACCATTCGAAAGAGAATGCGCGGTAGATTCTAATTCCACTTGAAATTTTGAGTTTTCGTCAATTTAAACGATTTTTAGACTCATTTAAGATTTAGCCCACTAACAGTGTAGTGTCACGAAGCGTATATTTCAGAAAATCATATCTCAAGACTGACACACAGGATTTCAGTCATTTTGGTACCATTCGAAAGAGAATGCGCGGTAGATTCTAATTCCACTTGAAATTTTGAGTTTTCGTCAATTTAAACGATTTTTAGACTCATTTAAAATTTAGCCCAATAACAGTGTAGTGTCACGAAGCGTATATTTCAGAAAATCATATCTCAAGACTGACACACAGGATTTCAGTCATTTTGGTACCTTTCGAAAGAGAATGCGCGGTAGATTCTAATTCCACTTTAAATTTTGAGTTTTCGTCAATTTAAACGATTTTTAGACTCATTTAAAATTTAGCCCACTAACAGTGTAGTGTCACGAAGCGTATATTTCAGAAAATCATATCTCAAGACTGACACACAGGATTTCAGTCATTTTGGTACCATTCGAAAGAGAATGCGCGGTAGATTCTAATTCCACTTGAAATTTTGAGTTTTCGTCAATTTAAACGATTTTTAGACTCATTTAAGATTTAGCCCACTAACAGTGTAGTGTCACGAAGCGTATATTTCAGAAAATCATATCTCAAGACTGACACACAGGATTTCAGTCATTTTGGTACCATTCGAAAGAGAATGCGCGGTAGATTCTAATTCCACTTTAAATTTTGAGTTTTCGTCAATTTAAACGATTTTTAGACTCATTTAAAATTTAGCCCAATAACAGTGTAGTGTCACGAAGCGTATATTTCAGAAAATCATATCTCAAGACTGACACACAGGATTTCAGTCATTTTGGTACCATTCGAAAGAGAATGCGCGGTAGATTCTAATTCCACTTTAAATTTTGAGTTTTCGTCAATTTAAACGATTTTTAGACTCATTTAAAATTTAGCCCACTAACAGTGTAGTGTCACGAAGCGTATATTTCAGAAAATCATATCTCAAGACTGACACACAGGATTTCAGTCATTTTGGTACCATTCGAAAGAGAATGCGCGGTAGATTCTAATTCCACTTGAAATTTTGAGTTTTCGTCAATTTAAACGATTTTTAGACTCATTTAAAATTTAGCCCAATAACAGTGTAGTGTCACGAAGCGTATATTTCAGAAAATCATATCTCAAGACTGACACACAGGATTTCAGTCATTTTGGTACCTTTCGAAAGAGAATGCGCGGTAGATTCTAATTCCACTTTAAATTTTGAGTTTTCGTCAATTTAAACGATTTTTAGACTCATTTAAAATTTAGCCCACTAACAGTGTAGTGTCACGAAGCGTATATTTCAGAAAATCATATCTCAAGACTGACACACAGGATTTCAGTCATTTTGGTACCATTCGAAAGAGAATGCGCGGTAGATTCTAATTCCACTTGAAATTTTGAGTTTTCGTCAATTTAAACGATTTTTAGACTCATTTAAGATTTAGCCCACTAACAGTGTAGTGTCACGAAGCGTATATTTCAGAAAATCATATCTCAAGACTGACACACAGGATTTCAGTCATTTTGGTACCATTCGAAAGAGAATGCGCGGTAGATTCTAATTCCACTTTAAATTTTGAGTTTTCGTCAATTTAAACGATTTTTAGACTCATTTAAAATTTAGCCCACTAACAGTGTAGTGTCACGAAGCGTATATTTCAGAAAATCATATCTCAAGACTGACACACAGGATTTCAGTCATTTTGGTACCATTCGAAAGAGAATGCGCGGTAGATTCTAATTCCACTTGAAATTTTGAGTTTTCGTCAATTTAAACGATTTTTAGACTCATTTAAAATTTAGCCCAATAACAGTGTAGTGTCACGAAGCGTATATTTCAGAAAATCATATCTCAAGACTGACACACAGGATTTCAGTCATTTTGGTACCTTTCGAAAGAGAATGCGCGGTAGATTCTAATTCCACTTTAAATTTTGAGTTTTCGTCAATTTAAACGATTTTTAGACTCATTTAAAATTTAGCCCACTAACAGTGTAGTGTCACGAAGCGTATATTTCAGAAAATCATATCTCAAGACTGACACACAGGATTTCAGTCATTTTGGTACCATTCGAAAGAGAATGCGCGGTAGATTCTAATTCCACTTGAAATTTTGAGTTTTCGTCAATTTAAACGATTTTTAGACTCATTTAAGATTTAGCCCACTAACAGTGTAGTGTCACGAAGCGTATATTTCAGAAAATCATATCTCAAGACTGACACACAGGATTTCAGTCATTTTGGTACCATTCGAAAGAGAATGCGCGGTAGATTCTAATTCCACTTTAAATTTTGAGTTTTCGTCAATTTAAACGATTTTTAGACTCATTTAAAATTTAGCCCAATAACAGTGTAGTGTCACGAAGCGTATATTTCAGAAAATCATATCTCAAGACTGACACACAGGATTTCAGTCATTTTGGTACCATTCGAAAGAGAATGCGCGGTAGATTCTAATTCCACTTTAAATTTTGAGTTTTCGTCAATTTAAACGATTTTTAGACTCATTTAAAATTTAGCCCACTAACAGTGTAGTGTCACGAAGCGTATATTTCAGAAAATCATATCTCAAGACTGACACACAGGATTTCAGTCATTTTGGTACCATTCGAAAGAGAATGCGCGGTAGATTCTAATTCCACTTGAAATTTTGAGTTTTCGTCAATTTAAACGATTTTTAGACTCATTTAAAATTTAGCCCAATAACAGTGTAGTGTCACGAAGCGTATATTTCAGAAAATCATATCTCAAGACTGACACACAGGATTTCAGTCATTTTGGTACCTTTCGAAAGAGAATGCGCGGTAGATTCTAATTCCACTTTAAATTTTGAGTTTTCGTCAATTTAAACGATTTTTAGACTCATTTAAAATTTAGCCCACTAACAGTGTAGTGTCACGAAGCGTATATTTCAGAAAATCATATCTCAAGACTGACACACAGGATTTCAGTCATTTTGGTACCATTCGAAAGAGAATGCGCGGTAGATTCTAATTCCACTTGAAATTTTGAGTTTTCGTCAATTTAAACGATTTTTAGACTCATTTAAGATTTAGCCCACTAACAGTGTAGTGTCACGAAGCGTATATTTCAGAAAATCATATCTCAAGACTGACACACAGGATTTCAGTCATTTTGGTACCATTCGAAAGAGAATGCGCGGTAGATTCTAATTCCACTTTAAATTTTGAGTTTTCGTCAATTTAAACGATTTTTAGACTCATTTAAAATTTAGCCCACTAACAGTGTAGTGTCACGAAGCGTATATTTCAGAAAATCATATCTCAAGACTGACACACAGGATTTCAGTCATTTTGGTACCATTCGAAAGAGAATGCGCGGTAGATTCTAATTCCACTTTAAATTTTGAGTTTTCGTCAATTTAAACGATTTTTAGACTCATTTAAAATTTAGCCCACTAACAGTGTAGTGTCACGAAGCGTATATTTCAGAAAATCATATCTCAAGACTGACACACAGGATTTCAGTCATTTTGGTACCATTCGAAAGAGAATGCGCGGTAGATTCTAATTCCACTTTAAATTTTGAGTTTTCGTAAATTTAAACGATTTTTAGACTCATTTAAAATTTAGCCCACTAACAGTGTAGTGTCACGAAGCGTATATTTCAGAAAATCATATCTCAAGACTGACACACAGGATTTCAGTCATTTTGGTACCATTCGAAAGAGAATGCGCGGTAGATTCTAATTCCACTTTAAATTTTGAGTTTTCGTCAATTTAAACGATTTTTAGACTCATTTAAAATTTACCCCGCTAACAGTGTAGTGTCACGAAGCGTATATTTCAGAAAATCATATCTCAAGACTGACACACAGGATTTCAGTCATTTTGGTACCATTCGAAAGAGAATGCGCGGTAGATTCTAATTCCACTTTAAATTTTGAGTTTTCGTCAATTTAAACGATTTTTAGACTCATTTAAAATTTACCCCGCTAACAGTGTAGTGTCACGAAGCGTATATTTCAGAAAATCATATCTCAAGACTGACACACAGGATTTCAGTCATTTTGGTACCATTCGAAAGAGAATGCGCGGTAGATTCTAATTCCACTTTAAATTTTGAGTTTTCGTCAATTTAAACGATTTTTAGACTCATTTAAAATTTAGCCCACTAACAGTGTAGTGTCACGAAGCGTATATTTCAGAAAATCATATCTCAAGACTGACACACAGGATTTCAGTCATTTTGGTACCATTCGAAAGAGAATGCGCGGTAGATTCTAATTCCACTTTAAATTTTGAGTTTTCGGCAATTTAAACGATTTTTAGACTCATTTAAAATTTAGCCCACTAACAGTGTAGTGTCACGAAGCGTATATTTCAGAAAATCATATCTCAAGACTGACACACAGGATTTCAGTCATTTTGGTACCATTCGAAAGAGAATGCGCGGTAGATTCTAATTCCACTTTAAATTTTGAGTTTTCGTCAATTTAAACGATTTTTAGACTCATTTAAAATTTAGCCCACTAACAGTGTAGTGTCACGAAGCGTATATTTCAGAAAATCATATCTCAAGACTGACACACAGGATTTCAGTCATTTTGGTACCATTCGAAAGAGAATGCGCGGTAGATTCTAATTCCACTTTAAATTTTGAGTTTTCGTCAATTTAAACGATTTTTAGACTCATTTAAAATTTAGCCCACTAACAGTGTAGTGTCACGAAGCGTATATTTCAGAAAATCATATCTCAAGACTGACACACAGGATTTCAGTCATTTTGGTACCATTCGAAAGAGAATGCGCGGTAGATTCTAATTCCACTTTAAATTTTGAGTTTTCGTCAATTTAAACGATTTTTAGACTCATTTAAAATTTAGCCCACTAACAGTGTAGTGTCACGAAGCGTATATTTCAGAAAATCATATCTCAAGACTGACACACAGGATTTCAGTCATTTTGGTACCATTCGAAAGAGAATGCGCGGTAGATTCTAATTCCACTTTAAATTTTGAGTTTTCGTCAATTTAAACGATTTTTAGACTCATTTAAAATTTAGCCCACTAACAGTGTAGTGTCACGAAGCGTATATTTCAGAAAATCATATCTCAAGACTGACACACAGGATTTCAGTCATTTTGGTACCATTCGAAAGAGAATGCGCGGTAGATTCTAATTCCACTTTAAATTTTGAGTTTTCGTCAATTTAAACGATTTTTAGACTCATTTAAAATTTAGCCCACTAACAGTGTAGTGTCACGAAGCGTATATTTCAGAAAATCATATCTCAAGACTGACACACAGGATTTCAGTCATTTTGGTACCATTCGAAAGAGAATGCGCGGTAGACTCTAATTCCACTTTAAATTTTGAGTTTTCGTCAATTTAAACGATTTTTAGACTCATTTAAAATTTAGCCCACTAACAGTGTAGTGTCACGAAGCGTATATTTCAGAAAATCATATCTCAAGACTGACACACAGGATTTCAGTCATTTTGGTACCATTCGAAAGAGAATGCGCGGTAGACTCTAATTCCACTTTAAATTTTGAGTTTTCGTCAATTTAAACGATTTTTAGACTCATTTAAAATTTAGCCCACTAACAGTGTAGTGTCACGAAGCGTATATTTCAGAAAATCATATCTCAAGACTGACACACAGGATTTCAGTCATTTTGGTACCATTCGAAAGAGAATGCGCGGTAGACTCTAATTCCACTTTAAATTTTGAGTTTTCGTCAATTTAAACGATTTTTAGACTCATTTAAAATTTAGCCCACTAACAGTGTAGTGTCACGAAGCGTATATTTCAGAAAATCATATCTCAAGACTGACACACAGGATTTCAGTCATTTTGGTACCATTCGAAAGAGAATGCGCGGTAGACTCTAATTCCACTTTAAATTTTGAGTTTTCGTCAATTTAAACGATTTTTAGACTCATTTAAAATTTAGCCCACTAACAGTGTAGTGTCACGAAGCGTATATTTCAGAAAATCATATCTCAAGACTGACACACAGGATTTCAGTCATTTTGGTACCATTCGAAAGAGAATGCGCGGTAGACTCTAATTCCACTTTAAATTTTGAGTTTTCGTCAATTTAAACGATTTTTAGACTCATTTAAAATTTACCCCGCTAACAGTGTAGTGTCACGAAGCGTATATTTCAGAAAATCATATCTCAAGACTGACACACAGGATTTCAGTCATTTTGGTACCATTCGAAAGAGAATGCGCGGTAGATTCTAATTCCACTTTAAATTTTGAGTTTTCGTCAATTTAAACGATTTTTAGACTCATTTAAAATTTACCCCGCTAACAGTGTAGTGTCACGAAGCGTATATTTCAGAAAATCATATCTCAAGACTGACACACAGGATTTCAGTCATTTTGGTACCATTCGAAAGAGAATGCGCGGTAGATTCTAATTCCACTTTAAATTTTGAGTTTTCGTCAATTTAAACGATTTTTAGACTCATTTAAAATTTAGCCCACTAACAGTGTAGTGTCACGAAGCGTATATTTCAGAAAATCATATCTCAAGACTGACACACAGGATTTCAGTCATTTTGGTACCATTCGAAAGAGAATGCGCGGTAGATTCTAATTCCACTTTAAATTTTGAGTTTTCGTCAATTTAAACGATTTTTAGACTCATTTAAAATTTAGCCCACTAACAGTGTAGTGTCACGAAGCGTATATTTCAGAAAATCATATCTCAAGACTGACACACAGGATTTCAGTCATTTTGGTACCATTCGAAAGAGAATGCGCGGTAGATTCTAATTCCACTTTAAATTTTGAGTTTTCGTCAATTTAAACGATTTTTAGACTCATTTAAAATTTAGCCCACTAACAGTGTAGTGTCACGAAGCGTATATTTCAGAAAATCATATCTCAAGACTGACACACAGGATTTCAGTCATTTTGGTACCATTCGAAAGAGAATGCGCGGTAGACTCTAATTCCACTTTAAATTTTGAGTTTTCGTCAATTTAAACGATTTTTAGACTCATTTAAAATTTAGCCCACTAACAGTGTAGTGTCACGAAGCGTATATTTCAGAAAATCATATCTCAAGACTGACACACAGGATTTCAGTCATTTTGGTACCATTCGAAAGAGAATGCGCGGTAGACTCTAATTCCACTTTAAATTTTGAGTTTTCGTCAATTTAAACGATTTTTAGACTCATTTAAAATTTAGCCCACTAACAGTGTAGTGTCACGAAGCGTATATTTCAGAAAATCATATCTCAAGACTGACACACAGGATTTCAGTCATTTTGGTACCATTCGAAAGAGAATGCGCGGTAGACTCTAATTCCACTTTAAATTTTGAGTTTTCGTCAATTTAAACGATTTTTAGACTCATTTAAAATTTACCCCGCTAACAGTGTAGTGTCACGAAGCGTATATTTCAGAAAATCATATCTCAAGACTGACACACAGGATTTCAGTCATTTTGGTACCATTCGAAAGAGAATGCGCGGTAGATTCTAATTCCACTTTAAATTTTGAGTTTTCGTCAATTTAAACGATTTTTAGACTCATTTAAAATTTACCCCGCTAACAGTGTAGTGTCACGAAGCGTATATTTCAGAAAATCATATCTCAAGACTGACACACAGGATTTCAGTCATTTTGGTACCATTCGAAAGAGAATGCGCGGTAGATTCTAATTCCACTTTAAATTTTGAGTTTTCGTCAATTTAAACGATTTTTAGACTCATTTAAAATTTAGCCCACTAACAGTGTAGTGTCACGAAGCGTATATTTCAGAAAATCATATCTCAAGACTGACACACAGGATTTCAGTCATTTTGGTACCATTCGAAAGAGAATGCGCGGTAGACTCTAATTCCACTTTAAATTTTGAGTTTTCGTCAATTTAAACGATTTTTAGACTCATTTAAAATTTAGCCCACTAACAGTGTAGTGTCACGAAGCGTATATTTCAGAAAATCATATCTCAAGACTGACACACAGGATTTCAGTCATTTTGGTACCATTCGAAAGAGAATGCGCGGTAGACTCTAATTCCACTTTAAATTTTGAGTTTTCGTCAATTTAAACGATTTTTAGACTCATTTAAAATTTAGCCCACTAACAGTGTAGTGTCACGAAGCGTATATTTCAGAAAATCATATCTCAAGACTGACACACAGGATTTCAGTCATTTTGGTACCATTCGAAAGAGAATGCGCGGTAGACTCTAATTCCACTTTAAATTTTGAGTTTTCGTCAATTTAAACGATTTTTAGACTCATTTAAAATTTAGCCCACTAACAGTGTAGTGTCACGAAGCGTATATTTCAGAAAATCATATCTCAAGACTGACACACAGGATTTCAGTCATTTTGGTACCATTCGAAAGAGAATGCGCGGTAGACTCTAATTCCACTTTAAATTTTGAGTTTTCGTCAATTTAAACGATTTTTAGACTCATTTAAAATTTAGCCCACTAACAGTGTAGTGTCACGAAGCGTATATTTCAGAAAATCATATCTCAAGACTGACACACAGGATTTCAGTCATTTTGGTACCATTCGAAAGAGAATGCGCGGTAGACTCTAATTCCACTTTAAATTTTGAGTTTTCGTCAATTTAAACGATTTTTAGACTCATTTAAAATTTAGCCCACTAACAGTGTAGTGTCACGAAGCGTATATTTCAGAAAATCATATCTCAAGACTGACACACAGGATTTCAGTCATTTTGGTACCATTCGAAAGAGAATGCGCGGTAGACTCTAATTCCACTTTAAATTTTGAGTTTTCGTCAATTTAAACGATTTTTAGACTCATTTAAAATTTAGCCCACTAACAGTGTAGTGTCACGAAGCGTATATTTCAGAAAATCATATCTCAAGACTGACACACAGGATTTCAGTCATTTTGGTACCATTCGAAAGAGAATGCGCGGTAGACTCTAATTCCACTTTAAATTTTGAGTTTTCGTCAATTTAAACGATTTTTAGACTCATTTAAAATTTACCCCGCTAACAGTGTAGTGTCACGAAGCGTATATTTCAGAAAATCATATCTCAAGACTGACACACAGGATTTCAGTCATTTTGGTACCATTCGAAAGAGAATGCGCGGTAGATTCTAATTCCACTTTAAATTTTGAGTTTTCGTCAATTTAAACGATTTTTAGACTCATTTAAAATTTACCCCGCTAACAGTGTAGTGTCACGAAGCGTATATTTCAGAAAATCATATCTCAAGACTGACACACAGGATTTCAGTCATTTTGGTACCATTCGAAAGAGAATGCGCGGTAGATTCTAATTCCACTTTAAATTTTGAGTTTTCGTCAATTTAAACGATTTTTAGACTCATTTAAAATTTAGCCCACTAACAGTGTAGTGTCACGAAGCGTATATTTCAGAAAATCATATCTCAAGACTGACACACAGGATTTCAGTCATTTTGGTACCATTCGAAAGAGAATGCGCGGTAGATTCTAATTCCACTTTAAATTTTGAGTTTTCGTCAATTTAAACGATTTTTAGACTCATTTAAAATTTAGCCCACTAACAGTGTAGTGTCACGAAGCGTATATTTCAGAAAATCATATCTCAAGACTGACACACAGGATTTCAGTCATTTTGGTACCATTCGAAAGAGAATGCGCGGTAGATTCTAATTCCACTTTAAATTTTGAGTTTTCGTCAATTTAAACGATTTTTAGACTCATTTAAAATTTAGCCCACTAACAGTGTAGTGTCACGAAGCGTATATTTCAGAAAATCATATCTCAAGACTGACACACAGGATTTCAGTCATTTTGGTACCATTCGAAAGAGAATGCGCGGTAGATTCTAATTCCACTTTAAATTTTGAGTTTTCGTCAATTTAAACGATTTTTAGACTCATTTAAAATTTAGCCCACTAACAGTGTAGTGTCACGAAGCGTATATTTCAGAAAATCATATCTCAAGACTGACACACAGGATTTCAGTCATTTTGGTACCATTCGAAAGAGAATGCGCGGTAGACTCTAATTCCACTTTAAATTTTGAGTTTTCGTCAATTTAAACGATTTTTAGACTCATTTAAAATTTAGCCCACTAACAGTGTAGTGTCACGAAGCGTATATTTCAGAAAATCATATCTCAAGACTGACACACAGGATTTCAGTCATTTTGGTACCATTCGAAAGAGAATGCGCGGTAGACTCTAATTCCACTTTAAATTTTGAGTTTTCGTCAATTTAAACGATTTTTAGACTCATTTAAAATTTAGCCCACTAACAGTGTAGTGTCACGAAGCGTATATTTCAGAAAATCATATCTCAAGACTGACACACAGGATTTCAGTCATTTTGGTACCATTCGAAAGAGAATGCGCGGTAGACTCTAATTCCACTTTAAATTTTGAGTTTTCGTCAATTTAAACGATTTTTAGACTCATTTAAAATTTAGCCCACTAACAGTGTAGTGTCACGAAGCGTATATTTCAGAAAATCATATCTCAAGACTGACACACAGGATTTCAGTCATTTTGGTACCATTCGAAAGAGAATGCGCGGTAGACTCTAATTCCACTTTAAATTTTGAGTTTTCGTCAATTTAAAACGATTTTTAGACTCATTTAAAATTTAGCCCCGCTAACAGTGTAGTGTCACGAAGCGTATATTTCAGAAAATCATATCTCAAGACTGACACACAGGATTTCAGTCATTTTGGTACCATTCGAAAGAGAATGCGCGGTAGATTCTAATTCCACTTTAAATTTTGAGTTTTCGTCAATTTAAACGATTTTTAGACTCATTTAAAATTTACCCCGCTAACAGTGTAGTGTCACGAAGCGTATATTTCAGAAAATCATATCTCAAGACTGACACACAGGATTTCAGTCATTTTGGTACCATTCGAAAGAGAATGCGCGGTAGATTCTAATTCCACTTTAAATTTTGAGTTTTCGTCAATTTAAACGATTTTTAGACTCATTTAAAATTTAGCCCACTAACAGTGTAGTGTCACGAAGCGTATATTTCAGAAAATCATATCTCAAGACTGACACACAGGATTTCAGTCATTTTGGTACCATTCGAAAGAGAATGCGCGGTAGATTCTAATTCCACTTTAAATTTTGAGTTTTCGTCAATTTAAACGATTTTTAGACTCATTTAAAATTTAGCCCACTAACAGTGTAGTGTCACGAAGCGTATATTTCAGAAAATCATATCTCAAGACTGACACACAGGATTTCAGTCATTTTGGTACCATTCGAAAGAGAATGCGCGGTAGATTCTAATTCCACTTTAAATTTTGAGTTTTCGTCAATTTAAACGATTTTTAGACTCATTTAAAATTTAGCCCACTAACAGTGTAGTGTCACGAAGCGTATATTTCAGAAAATCATATCTCAAGACTGACACACAGGATTTCAGTCATTTTGGTACCATTCGAAAGAGAATGCGCGGTAGATTCTAATTCCACTTTAAATTTTGAGTTTTCGTCAATTTAAACGATTTTTAGACTCATTTAAAATTTAGCCCACTAACAGTGTAGTGTCACGAAGCGTATATTTCAGAAAATCATATCTCAAGACTGACACACAGGATTTCAGTCATTTTGGTACCATTCGAAAGAGAATGCGCGGTAGATTCTAATTCCACTTTAAATTTTGAGTTTTCGTCAATTTAAACGATTTTTAGACTCATTTAAAATTTAGCCCACTAACAGTGTAGTGTCACGAAGCGTATATTTCAGAAAATCATATCTCAAGACTGACACACAGGATTTCAGTCATTTTGGTACCATTCGAAAGAGAATGCGCGGTAGATTCTAATTCCACTTTAAATTTTGAGTTTTCGTCAATTTAAACGATTTTTAGACTCATTTAAAATTTAGCCCACTAACAGTGTAGTGTCACGAAGCGTATATTTCAGAAAATCATATCTCAAGACTGACACACAGGATTTCAGTCATTTTGGTACCATTCGAAAGAGAATGCGCGGTAGATTCTAATTCCACTTTAAATTTTGAGTTTTCGTCAATTTAAACGATTTTTAGACTCATTTAAAATTTAGCCCACTAACAGTGTAGTGTCACGAAGCGTATATTTCAGAAAATCATATCTCAAGACTGACACACAGGATTTCAGTCATTTTGGTACCATTCGAAAGAGAATGCGCGGTAGATTCTAATTCCACTTTAAATTTTGAGTTTTCGTCAATTTAAACGATTTTTAGACTCATTTAAAATTTAGCCCACTAACAGTGTAGTGTCACGAAGCGTATATTTCAGAAAATCATATCTCAAGACTGACACACAGGATTTCAGTCATTTTGGTACCATTCGAAAGAGAATGCGCGGTAGATTCTAATTCCACTTTAAATTTTGAGTTTTCGTCAATTTAAACGATTTTTAGACTCATTTAAAATTTAGCCCACTAACAGTGTAGTGTCACGAAGCGTATATTTCAGAAAATCATATCTCAAGACTGACACACAGGATTTCAGTCATTTTGGTACCATTCGAAAGAGAATGCGCGGTAGATTCTAATTCCACTTTAAATTTTGAGTTTTCGTCAATTTAAACGATTTTTAGACTCATTTAAAATTTAGCCCACTAACAGTGTAGTGTCACGAAGCGTATATTTCAGAAAATCATATCTCAAGACTGACACACAGGATTTCAGTCATTTTGGTACCATTCGAAAGAGAATGCGCGGTAGATTCTAATTCCACTTTAAATTTTGAGTTTTCGTCAATTTAAACGATTTTTAGACTCATTTAAAATTTAGCCCACTAACAGTGTAGTGTCACGAAGCGTATATTTCAGAAAATCATATCTCAAGACTGACACACAGGATTTCAGTCATTTTGGTACCATTCGAAAGAGAATGCGCGGTAGATTCTAATTCCACTTTAAATTTTGAGTTTTCGTCAATTTAAACGATTTTTAGACTCATTTAAAATTTAGCCCACTAACAGTGTAGTGTCACGAAGCGTATATTTCAGAAAATCATATCTCAAGACTGACACACAGGATTTCAGTCATTTTGGTACCATTCGAAAGAGAATGCGCGGTAGATTCTAATTCCACTTTAAATTTTGAGTTTTCGTCAATTTAAACGATTTTTAGACTCATTTAAAATTTAGCCCACTAACAGTGTAGTGTCACGAAGCGTATATTTCAGAAAATCATATCTCAAGACTGACACACAGGATTTCAGTCATTTTGGTACCATTCGAAAGAGAATGCGCGGTAGATTCTAATTCCACTTTAAATTTTGAGTTTTCGTCAATTTAAACGATTTTTAGACTCATTTAAAATTTAGCCCACTAACAGTGTAGTGTCACGAAGCGTATATTTCAGAAAATCATATCTCAAGACTGACACACAGGATTTCAGTCATTTTGGTACCATTCGAAAGAGAATGCGCGGTAGATTCTAATTCCACTTTAAATTTTGAGTTTTCGTCAATTTAAACGATTTTTAGACTCATTTAAAATTTAGCCCACTAACAGTGTAGTGTCACGAAGCGTATATTTCAGAAAATCATATCTCAAGACTGACACACAGGATTTCAGTCATTTTGGTACCATTCGAAAGAGAATGCGCGGTAGATTCTAATTCCACTTTAAATTTTGAGTTTTCGTCAATTTAAACGATTTTTAGACTCATTTAAAATTTAGCCCACTAACAGTGTAGTGTCACGAAGCGTATATTTCAGAAAATCATATCTCAAGACTGACACACAGGATTTCAGTCATTTTGGTACCATTCGAAAGAGAATGCGCGGTAGATTCTAATTCCACTTTAAATTTTGAGTTTTCGTCAATTTAAACGATTTTTAGACTCATTTAAAATTTAGCCCACTAACAGTGTAGTGTCACGAAGCGTATATTTCAGAAAATCATATCTCAAGACTGACACACAGGATTTCAGTCATTTTGGTACCATTCGAAAGAGAATGCGCGGTAGATTCTAATTCCACTTTAAATTTTGAGTTTTCGTCAATTTAAACGATTTTTAGACTCATTTAAAATTTAGCCCACTAACAGTGTAGTGTCACGAAGCGTATATTTCAGAAAATCATATCTCAAGACTGACACACAGGATTTCAGTCATTTTGGTACCATTCGAAAGAGAATGCGCGGTAGATTCTAATTCCACTTTAAATTTTGAGTTTTCGTCAATTTAAACGATTTTTAGACTCATTTAAAATTTAGCCCACTAACAGTGTAGTGTCACGAAGCGTATATTTCAGAAAATCATATCTCAAGACTGACACACAGGATTTCAGTCATTTTGGTACCATTCGAAAGAGAATGCGCGGTAGATTCTAATTCCACTTTAAATTTTGAGTTTTCGTCAATTTAAACGATTTTTAGACTCATTTAAAATTTAGCCCACTAACAGTGTAGTGTCACGAAGCGTATATTTCAGAAAATCATATCTCAAGACTGACACACAGGATTTCAGTCATTTTGGTACCATTCGAAAGAGAATGCGCGGTAGATTCTAATTCCACTTTAAATTTTGAGTTTTCGTCAATTTAAACGATTTTTAGACTCATTTAAAATTTAGCCCACTAACAGTGTAGTGTCACGAAGCGTATATTTCAGAAAATCATATCTCAAGACTGACACACAGGATTTCAGTCATTTTGGTACCATTCGAAAGAGAATGCGCGGTAGATTCTAATTCCACTTTAAATTTTGAGTTTTCGTCAATTTAAACGATTTTTAGACTCATTTAAAATTTAGCCCACTAACAGTGTAGTGTCACGAAGCGTATATTTCAGAAAATCATATCTCAAGACTGACACACAGGATTTCAGTCATTTTGGTACCATTCGAAAGAGAATGCGCGGTAGATTCTAATTCCACTTTAAATTTTGAGTTTTCGTCAATTTAAACGATTTTTAGACTCATTTAAAATTTAGCCCACTAACAGTGTAGTGTCACGAAGCGTATATTTCAGAAAATCATATCTCAAGACTGACACACAGGATTTCAGTCATTTTGGTACCATTCGAAAGAGAATGCGCGGTAGATTCTAATTCCACTTTAAATTTTGAGTTTTCGTCAATTTAAACGATTTTTAGACTCATTTAAAATTTAGCCCACTAACAGTGTAGTGTCACGAAGCGTATATTTCAGAAAATCATATCTCAAGACTGACACACAGGATTTCAGTCATTTTGGTACCATTCGAAAGAGAATGCGCGGTAGATTCTAATTCCACTTTAAATTTTGAGTTTTCGTCAATTTAAACGATTTTTAGACTCATTTAAAATTTAGCCCACTAACAGTGTAGTGTCACGAAGCGTATATTTCAGAAAATCATATCTCAAGACTGACACACAGGATTTCAGTCATTTTGGTACCATTCGAAAGAGAATGCGCGGTAGATTCTAATTCCACTTTAAATTTTGAGTTTTCGTCAATTTAAACGATTTTTAGACTCATTTAAAATTTAGCCCACTAACAGTGTAGTGTCACGAAGCGTATATTTCAGAAAATCATATCTCAAGACTGACACACAGGATTTCAGTCATTTTGGTACCATTCGAAAGAGAATGCGCGGTAGATTCTAATTCCACTTTAAATTTTGAGTTTTCGTCAATTTAAACGATTTTTAGACTCATTTAAAATTTAGCCCACTAACAGTGTAGTGTCACGAAGCGTATATTTCAGAAAATCATATCTCAAGACTGACACACAGGATTTCAGTCATTTTGGTACCATTCGAAAGAGAATGCGCGGTAGATTCTAATTCCACTTTAAATTTTGAGTTTTCGTCAATTTAAACGATTTTTAGACTCATTTAAAATTTAGCCCACTAACAGTGTAGTGTCACGAAGCGTATATTTCAGAAAATCATATCTCAAGACTGACACACAGGATTTCAGTCATTTTGGTACCATTCGAAAGAGAATGCGCGGTAGATTCTAATTCCACTTTAAATTTTGAGTTTTCGTCAATTTAAACGATTTTTAGACTCATTTAAAATTTAGCCCACTAACAGTGTAGTGTCACGAAGCGTATATTTCAGAAAATCATATCTCAAGACTGACACACAGGATTTCAGTCATTTTGGTACCATTCGAAAGAGAATGCGCGGTAGATTCTAATTCCACTTTAAATTTTGAGTTTTCGTCAATTTAAACGATTTTTAGACTCATTTAAAATTTAGCCCACTAACAGTGTAGTGTCACGAAGCGTATATTTCAGAAAATCATATCTCAAGACTGACACACAGGATTTCAGTCATTTTGGTACCATTCGAAAGAGAATGCGCGGTAGATTCTAATTCCACTTTAAATTTTGAGTTTTCGTCAATTTAAACGATTTTTAGACTCATTTAAAATTTAGCCCACTAACAGTGTAGTGTCACGAAGCGTATATTTCAGAAAATCATATCTCAAGACTGACACACAGGATTTCAGTCATTTTGGTACCATTCGAAAGAGAATGCGCGGTAGATTCTAATTCCACTTTAAATTTTGAGTTTTCGTCAATTTAAACGATTTTTAGACTCATTTAAAATTTAGCCCACTAACAGTGTAGTGTCACGAAGCGTATATTTCAGAAAATCATATCTCAAGACTGACACACAGGATTTCAGTCATTTTGGTACCATTCGAAAGAGAATGCGCGGTAGATTCTAATTCCACTTTAAATTTTGAGTTTTCGTCAATTTAAACGATTTTTAGACTCATTTAAAATTTAGCCCACTAACAGTGTAGTGTCACGAAGCGTATATTTCAGAAAATCATATCTCAAGACTGACACACAGGATTTCAGTCATTTTGGTACCATTCGAAAGAGAATGCGCGGTAGATTCTAATTCCACTTTAAATTTTGAGTTTTCGTCAATTTAAACGATTTTTAGACTCATTTAAAATTTAGCCCACTAACAGTGTAGTGTCACGAAGCGTATATTTCAGAAAATCATATCTCAAGACTGACACACAGGATTTCAGTCATTTTGGTACCATTCGAAAGAGAATGCGCGGTAGATTCTAATTCCACTTTAAATTTTGAGTTTTCGTCAATTTAAACGATTTTTAGACTCATTTAAAATTTACCCCACTAACAGTGTAGTGTCACGAAGCGTATATTTCAGAAAATCATATCTCAAGACTGACACACAGGATTTCAGTCATTTTGGTACCATTCGAAAGAGAATGCGCGGTAGATTCTAATTCCACTTTAAATTTTGAGTTTTCGTCAATTTAAACGATTTTTAGACTCATTTAAAATTTAGCCCACTAACAGTGTAGTGTCACGAAGCGTATATTTCAGAAAATCATATCTCAAGACTGACACACAGGATTTCAGTCATTTTGGTACCATTCGAAAGAGAATGCGCGGTAGATTCTAATTCCACTTTAAATTTTGAGTTTTCGTCAATTTAAACGATTTTTAGACTCATTTAAAATTTACCCCGCTAACAGTGTAGTGTCACGAAGCGTATATTTCAGAAAATCATATCTCAAGACTGACACACAGGATTTCAGTCATTTTGGTACCATTCGAAAGAGAATGCGCGGTAGATTCTAATTCCACTTTAAATTTTGAGTTTTCGTCAATTTAAACGATTTTTAGACTCATTTAAAATTTAGCCCACTAACAGTGTAGTGTCACGAAGCGTATATTTCAGAAAATCATATCTCAAGACTGACACACAGGATTTCAGTCATTTTGGTACCATTCGAAAGAGAATGCCCGGTAGATTCTAATTCCACTTTAAATTTTGAGTTTTCGTCAATTTAAACGATTTTTAGACTCA
Source organism: Caenorhabditis virilis (assembly GCA_964036255.1). Classification (NCBI taxonomy): domain Eukaryota; kingdom Metazoa; phylum Nematoda; class Chromadorea; order Rhabditida; family Rhabditidae; genus Caenorhabditis; species Caenorhabditis virilis. Next base: position 18,380,232 of record OZ038415.1, on the reverse strand, counting down.
TTTAAAATTTAGCCCACTAACAGTGTAGTGTCACGAAGCGTATATTTCAGAAAATCATATCTCAAGACTGACACACAGGATTTCAGTCATTTTGGTACCATTCGAAAGAGAATGCGCGGTAGATTCTAATTCCACTTTAAATTTTGAGTTTTCGTCAATTTAAACGATTTTTAGACTCATTTAAAATTTAGCCCACTAACAGTGTAGTGTCACGAAGCGTATATTTCAGAAAATCATATCTCAAGACTGACACACAGGATTTCAGTCATTTTGGTACCATTCGAAAGAGAATGCGCGGTAGATTCTAATTCCACTTTAAATTTTGAGTTTTCGTCAATTTAAACGATTTTTAGACTCATTTAAAATTTAGCCCAGCTAACAGTGTAGTGTCACGAAGCGTATATTTCAGAAAATCATATCTCAAGACTGACACACAGGATTTCAGTCATTTTGGTACCATTCGAAAGAGAATGCGCGGTAGATTCTAATTCCACTTTAAATTTTGAGTTTTCGTCAATTTAAACGATTTTTAGACTCATTTAAAATTTAGCCCACTAACAGTGTAGTGTCACGAAGCGTATATTTCAGAAAATCATATCTCAAGACTGACACACAGGATTTCAGTCATTTTGGTACCATTCGAAAGAGAATGCGCGGTAGATTCTAATTCCACTTTAAATTTTGAGTTTTCGTCAATTTAAACGATTTTTAGACTCATTTAAAATTTAGCCCACTAACAGTGTAGTGTCACGAAGCGTATATTTCAGAAAATCATATCTCAAGACTGACACACAGGATTTCAGTCATTTTGGTACCATTCGAAAGAGAATGCGCGGTAGATTCTAATTCCACTTTAAATTTTGAGTTTTCGTCAATTTAAACGATTTTTAGACTCATTTAAAATTTAGCCCACTAACAGTGTAGTGTCACGAAGCGTATATTTCAGAAAATCATATCTCAAGACTGACACACAGGATTTCAGTCATTTTGGTACCATTCGAAAGAGAATGCGCGGTAGATTCTAATTCCACTTTAAATTTTGAGTTTTCGTCAATTTAAACGATTTTTAGACTCATTTAAAATTTAGCCCACTAACAGTGTAGTGTCACGAAGCGTATATTTCAGAAAATCATATCTCAAGACTGACACACAGGATTTCAGTCATTTTGGTACCATTCGAAAGAGAATGCGCGGTAGATTCTAATTCCACTTTAAATTTTGAGTTTTCGTCAATTTAAACGATTTTTAGACTCATTTAAAATTTAGCCCACTAACAGTGTAGTGTCACGAAGCGTATATTTCAGAAAATCATATCTCAAGACTGACACACAGGATTTCAGTCATTTTGGTACTATTCGAAAGAGAATGCGCGGTAGATTCTAATTCCACTTGAAATTTTGAGTTTTCGTCAATTTAAACGATTTTTAGACTCATTTAAAATTTAGCCCACTAACAGTGTAGTGTCACGAAGCGTATATTTCAGAAAATCATATCTCAAGACTGACACACAGGATTTCAGTCATTTTGGTACCATTCGAAAGAGAATGCGCGGTAGATTCTAATTCCACTTTAAATTTTGAGTTTTCGTCAATTTAAACGATTTTTAGACTCATTTAAAATTTAGCCCACTAACAGTGTAGTGTCACGAAGCGTATATTTCAGAAAATCATATCTCAAGACTGACACACAGGATTTCAGTCATTTTGGTACCATTCGAAAGAGAATGCGCGGTAGATTCTAATTCCACTTTAAATTTTGAGTTTTCGTCAATTTAAACGATTTTTAGACTCATTTAAAATTTAGCCCACTAACAGTGTAGTGTCACGAAGCGTATATTTCAGAAAATCATATCTCAAGACTGACACACAGGATTTCAGTCATTTTGGTACCATTCGAAAGAGAATGCGCGGTAGATTCTAATTCCACTTTAAATTTTGAGTTTTCGTCAATTTAAACGATTTTTAGACTCATTTAAAATTTAGCCCACTAACAGTGTAGTGTCACGAAGCGTATATTTCAGAAAATCATATCTCAAGACTGACACACAGGATTTCAGTCATTTTGGTACCATTCGAAAGAGAATGCGCGGTAGATTCTAATTCCACTTTAAATTTTGAGTTTTCGTCAATTTAAACGATTTTTAGACTCATTTAAAATTTAGCCCACTAACAGTGTAGTGTCACGAAGCGTATATTTCAGAAAATCATATCTCAAGACTGACACACAGGATTTCAGTCATTTTGGTACCATTCGAAAGAGAATGCGCGGTAGATTCTAATTCCACTTTAAATTTTGAGTTTTCGTCAATTTAAACGATTTTTAGACTCATTTAAAATTTAGCCCACTAACAGTGTAGTGTCACGAAGCGTATATTTCAGAAAATCATATCTCAAGACTGACACACAGGATTTCAGTCATTTTGGTACCATTCGAAAGAGAATGCGCGGTAGATTCTAATTCCACTTTAAATTTTGAGTTTTCGTCAATTTAAACGATTTTTAGACTCATTTAAAATTTAGCCCACTAACAGTGTAGTGTCACGAAGCGTATATTTCAGAAAATCATATCTCAAGACTGACACACAGGATTTCAGTCATTTTGGTACCATTCGAAAGAGAATGCGCGGTAGATTCTAATTCCACTTTAAATTTTGAGTTTTCGTCAATTTAAACGATTTTTAGACTCATTTAAAATTTAGCCCACTAACAGTGTAGTGTCACGAAGCGTATATTTCAGAAAATCATATCTCAAGACTGACACACAGGATTTCAGTCATTTTGGTACCATTCGAAAGAGAATGCGCGGTAGATTCTAATTCCACTTTAAATTTTGAGTTTTCGTCAATTTAAACGATTTTTAGACTCATTTAAAATTTAGCCCACTAACAGTGTAGTGTCACGAAGCGTATATTTCAGAAAATCATATCTCAAGACTGACACACAGGATTTCAGTCATTTCGGTACCATTCGAAAGAGAATGCGCGGTAGATTCTAATTCCACTTTAAATTTTGAGTTTTCGTCAATTTAAACGATTTTTAGACTCATTTAAAATTTAGCCCACTAACAGTGTAGTGTCACGAAGCGTATATTTCAGAAAATCATATCTCAAGACTGACACACAGGATTTCAG
>OZ038415.1:18314379-18376902 GCA_964036255.1 Caenorhabditis virilis | reverse complement strand
CGTATATTTCAGAAAATCATATCTCAAGACTGACACACAGGATTTCAGTCATTTTGGTACCATTCGAAAGAGAATGCGCGGTAGATTCTAATTCCACTTTAAATTTTGAGTTTTCGTCAATTTAAACGATTGTTAGACTCATTTAAAATTTAGCCCACTAACAGTGTAGTGTCACGAAGCGTATATTTCAGAAAATCATATCTCAAGACTGACACACAGGATTTCAGTCATTTTGGTACCATTCGAAAGAGAATGCGCGGTAGATTCTAATTCCACTTTAAATTTTGAGTTTTCGTCAATTTAAACGATTTTTAGACTCATTTAAAATTTAGCCCACTAACAGTGTAGTGTCACGAAGCGTATATTTCAGAAAATCATATCTCAAGACTGACACACAGGATTTCAGTCATTTTGGTACCATTCGAAAGAGAATGCGCGGTAGATTCTAATTCCACTTTAAATTTTGAGTTTTCGTCAATTTAAACGATTGTTAGACTCATTTAAAATTTAGCCCACTAACAGTGTAGTGTCACGAAGCGTATATTTCAGAAAATCATATCTCAAGACTGACACACAGGATTTCAGTCATTTTGGTACCATTCGAAAGAGAATGCGCGGTAGATTCTAATTCCACTTTAAATTTTGAGTTTTCGTCAATTTAAACGATTTTTAGACTCATTTAAAATTTAGCCCACTAACAGTGTAGTGTCACGAAGCGTATATTTCAGAAAATCATATCTCAAGACTGACACACAGGATTTCAGTCATTTTGGTACCATTCGAAAGAGAATGCGCGGTAGATTCTAATTCCACTTTAAATTTTGAGTTTTCGTCAATTTAAACGATTTTTAGACTCATTTAAAATTTAGCCCACTAACAGTGTAGTGTCACGAAGCGTATATTTCAGAAAATCATATCTCAAGACTGACACACAGGATTTCAGTCATTTTGGTACCATTCGAAAGAGAATGCGCGGTAGATTCTAATTCCACTTTAAATTTTGAGTTTTCGTCAATTTAAACGATTTTTAGACTCATTTAAAATTTAGCCCACTAACAGTGTAGTGTCACGAAGCGTATATTTCAGAAAATCATATCTCAAGACTGACACACAGGATTTCAGTCATTTTGGTACCATTCGAAAGAGAATGCGCGGTAGATTCTAATTCCACTTTAAATTTTGAGTTTTCGTCAATTTAAACGATTTTTAGACTCATTTAAAATTTAGCCCACTAACAGTGTAGTGTCACGAAGCGTATATTTCAGAAAATCATATCTCAAGACTGACACACAGGATTTCAGTCATTTTGGTACCATTCGAAAGAGAATGCGCGGTAGATTCTAATTCCACTTTAAATTTTGAGTTTTCGTCAATTTAAACGATTTTTAGACTCATTTAAAATTTAGCCCACTAACAGTGTAGTGTCACGAAGCGTATATTTCAGAAAATCATATCTCAAGACTGACACACAGGATTTCAGTCATTTTGGTACCATTCGAAAGAGAATGCGCGGTAGATTCTAATTCCACTTTAAATTTTGAGTTTTCGTCAATTTAAACGATTTTTAGACTCATTTAAAATTTAGCCCACTAACAGTGTAGTGTCACGAAGCGTATATTTCAGAAAATCATATCTCAAGACTGACACACAGGATTTCAGTCATTTTGGTACCATTCGAAAGAGAATGCGCGGTAGATTCTAATTCCACTTTAAATTTTGAGTTTTCGTCAATTTAAACGATTTTTAGACTCATTTAAAATTTAGCCCACTAACAGTGTAGTGTCACGAAGCGTATATTTCAGAAAATCATATCTCAAGACTGACACACAGGATTTCAGTCATTTTGGTACCATTCGAAAGAGAATGCGCGGTAGATTCTAATTCCACTTTAAATTTTGAGTTTTCGTCAATTTAAACGATTTTTAGACTCATTTAAAATTTAGCCCACTAACAGTGTAGTGTCACGAAGCGTATATTTCAGAAAATCATATCTCAAGACTGACACACAGGATTTCAGTCATTTTGGTACCATTCGAAAGAGAATGCGCGGTAGATTCTAATTCCACTTTAAATTTTGAGTTTTCGTCAATTTAAACGATTTTTAGACTCATTTAAAATTTAGCCCACTAACAGTGTAGTGTCACGAAGCGTATATTTCAGAAAATCATATCTCAAGACTGACACACAGGATTTCAGTCATTTTGGTACCATTCGAAAGAGAATGCGCGGTAGATTCTAATTCCACTTTAAATTTTGAGTTTTCGTCAATTTAAACGATTTTTAGACTCATTTAAAATTTAGCCCACTAACAGTGTAGTGTCACGAAGCGTATATTTCAGAAAATCATATCTCAAGACTGACACACAGGATTTCAGTCATTTTGGTACCATTCGAAAGAGAATGCGCGGTAGATTCTAATTCCACTTTAAATTTTGAGTTTTCGTCAATTTAAACGATTTTTAGACTCATTTAAAATTTAGCCCACTAACAGTGTAGTGTCACGAAGCGTATATTTCAGAAAATCATATCTCAAGACTGACACACAGGATTTCAGTCATTTTGGTACCATTCGAAAGAGAATGCGCGGTAGATTCTAATTCCACTTTAAATTTTGAGTTTTCGTCAATTTAAACGATTTTTAGACTCATTTAAAATTTAGCCCACTAACAGTGTAGTGTCACGAAGCGTATATTTCAGAAAATCATATCTCAAGACTGACACACAGGATTTCAGTCATTTTGGTACCATTCGAAAGAGAATGCGCGGTAGATTCTAATTCCACTTTAAATTTTGAGTTTTCGTCAATTTAAACGATTTTTAGACTCATTTAAAATTTAGCCCACTAACAGTGTAGTGTCACGAAGCGTATATTTCAGAAAATCATATCTCAAGACTGACACACAGGATTTCAGTCATTTTGGTACCATTCGAAAGAGAATGCGCGGTAGATTCTAATTCCACTTTAAATTTTGAGTTTTCGTCAATTTAAACGATTTTTAGACTCATTTAAAATTTAGCCCACTAACAGTGTAGTGTCACGAAGCGTATATTTCAGAAAATCATATCTCAAGACTGACACACAGGATTTCAGTCATTTTGGTACCATTCGAAAGAGAATGCGCGGTAGATTCTAATTCCACTTTAAATTTTGAGTTTTCGTCAATTTAAACGATTTTTAGACTCATTTAAAATTTAGCCCACTAACAGTGTAGTGTCACGAAGCGTATATTTCAGAAAATCATATCTCAAGACTGACACACAGGATTTCAGTCATTTTGGTACCATTCGAAAGAGAATGCGCGGTAGATTCTAATTCCACTTTAAATTTTGAGTTTTCGTCAATTTAAACGATTTTTAGACTCATTTAAAATTTAGCCCACTAACAGTGTAGTGTCACGAAGCGTATATTTCAGAAAATCATATCTCAAGACTGACACACAGGATTTCAGTCATTTTGGTACCATTCGAAAGAGAATGCGCGGTAGATTCTAATTCCACTTTAAATTTTGAGTTTTCGTCAATTTAAACGATTTTTAGACTCATTTAAAATTTAGCCCACTAACAGTGTAGTGTCACGAAGCGTATATTTCAGAAAATCATATCTCAAGACTGACACACAGGATTTCAGTCATTTTGGTACCATTCGAAAGAGAATGCGCGGTAGATTCTAATTCCACTTTAAATTTTGAGTTTTCGTCAATTTAAACGATTTTTAGACTCATTTAAAATTTAGCCCACTAACAGTGTAGTGTCACGAAGCGTATATTTCAGAAAATCATATCTCAAGACTGACACACAGGATTTCAGTCATTTTGGTACCATTCGAAAGAGAATGCGCGGTAGATTCTAATTCCACTTTAAATTTTGAGTTTTCGTCAATTTAAACGATTTTTAGACTCATTTAAAATTTAGCCCACTAACAGTGTAGTGTCACGAAGCGTATATTTCAGAAAATCATATCTCAAGACTGACACACAGGATTTCAGTCATTTTGGTACCATTCGAAAGAGAATGCGCGGTAGATTCTAATTCCACTTTAAATTTTGAGTTTTCGTCAATTTAAACGATTTTTAGACTCATTTAAAATTTAGCCCACTAACAGTGTAGTGTCACGAAGCGTATATTTCAGAAAATCATATCTCAAGACTGACACACAGGATTTCAGTCATTTTGGTACCATTCGAAAGAGAATGCGCGGTAGATTCTAATTCCACTTTAAATTTTGAGTTTTCGTCAATTTAAACGATTTTTAGACTCATTTAAAATTTAGCCCACTAACAGTGTAGTGTCACGAAGCGTATATTTCAGAAAATCATATCTCAAGACTGACACACAGGATTTCAGTCATTTTGGTACCATTCGAAAGAGAATGCGCGGTAGATTCTAATTCCACTTTAAATTTTGAGTTTTCGTCAATTTAAACGATTTTTAGACTCATTTAAAATTTAGCCCACTAACAGTGTAGTGTCACGAAGCGTATATTTCAGAAAATCATATCTCAAGACTGACACACAGGATTTCAGTCATTTTGGTACCATTCGAAAGAGAATGCGCGGTAGATTCTAATTCCACTTTAAATTTTGAGTTTTCGTCAATTTAAACGATTTTTAGACTCATTTAAAATTTAGCCCACTAACAGTGTAGTGTCACGAAGCGTATATTTCAGAAAATCATATCTCAAGACTGACACACAGGATTTCAGTCATTTTGGTACCATTCGAAAGAGAATGCGCGGTAGATTCTAATTCCACTTTAAATTTTGAGTTTTCGTCAATTTAAACGATTTTTAGACTCATTTAAAATTTAGCCCACTAACAGTGTAGTGTCACGAAGCGTATATTTCAGAAAATCATATCTCAAGACTGACACACAGGATTTCAGTCATTTTGGTACCATTCGAAAGAGAATGCGCGGTAGATTCTAATTCCACTTTAAATTTTGAGTTTTCGTCAATTTAAACGATTTTTAGACTCATTTAAAATTTAGCCCACTAACAGTGTAGTGTCACGAAGCGTATATTTCAGAAAATCATATCTCAAGACTGACACACAGGATTTCAGTCATTTTGGTACCATTCGAAAGAGAATGCGCGGTAGATTCTAATTCCACTTTAAATTTTGAGTTTTCGTCAATTTAAACGATTTTTAGACTCATTTAAAATTTAGCCCACTAACAGTGTAGTGTCACGAAGCGTATATTTCAGAAAATCATATCTCAAGACTGACACACAGGATTTCAGTCATTTTGGTACCATTCGAAAGAGAATGCGCGGTAGATTCTAATTCCACTTTAAATTTTGAGTTTTCGTCAATTTAAACGATTTTTAGACTCATTTAAAATTTAGCCCACTAACAGTGTAGTGTCACGAAGCGTATATTTCAGAAAATCATATCTCAAGACTGACACACAGGATTTCAGTCATTTTGGTACCATTCGAAAGAGAATGCGCGGTAGATTCTAATTCCACTTTAAATTTTGAGTTTTCGTCAATTTAAACGATTTTTAGACTCATTTAAAATTTAGCCCACTAACAGTGTAGTGTCACGAAGCGTATATTTCAGAAAATCATATCTCAAGACTGACACACAGGATTTCAGTCATTTTGGTACCATTCGAAAGAGAATGCGCGGTAGATTCTAATTCCACTTTAAATTTTGAGTTTTCGTCAATTTAAACGATTTTTAGACTCATTTAAAATTTAGCCCACTAACAGTGTAGTGTCACGAAGCGTATATTTCAGAAAATCATATCTCAAGACTGACACACAGGATTTCAGTCATTTTGGTACCATTCGAAAGAGAATGCGCGGTAGATTCTAATTCCACTTTAAATTTTGAGTTTTCGTCAATTTAAACGATTTTTAGACTCATTTAAAATTTAGCCCACTAACAGTGTAGTGTCACGAAGCGTATATTTCAGAAAATCATATCTCAAGACTGACACACAGGATTTCAGTCATTTTGGTACCATTCGAAAGAGAATGCGCGGTAGATTCTAATTCCACTTTAAATTTTGAGTTTTCGTCAATTTAAACGATTTTTAGACTCATTTAAAATTTAGCCCACTAACAGTGTAGTGTCACGAAGCGTATATTTCAGAAAATCATATCTCAAGACTGACACACAGGATTTCAGTCATTTTGGTACCATTCGAAAGAGAATGCGCGGTAGATTCTAATTCCACTTTAAATTTTGAGTTTTCGTCAATTTAAACGATTGTTAGACTCATTTAAAATTTAGCCCACTAACAGTGTAGTGTCACGAAGCGTATATTTCAGAAAATCATATCTCAAGACTGACACACAGGATTTCAGTCATTTTGGTACCATTCGAAAGAGAATGCGCGGTAGATTCTAATTCCACTTTAAATTTTGAGTTTTCGTCAATTTAAACGATTTTTAGACTCATTTAAAATTTAGCCCACTAACAGTGTAGTGTCACGAAGCGTATATTTCAGAAAATCATATCTCAAGACTGACACACAGGATTTCAGTCATTTTGGTACCATTCGAAAGAGAATGCGCGGTAGATTCTAATTCCACTTTAAATTTTGAGTTTTCGTCAATTTAAACGATTTTTAGACTCATTTAAAATTTAGCCCACTAACAGTGTAGTGTCACGAAGCGTATATTTCAGAAAATCATATCTCAAGACTGACACACAGGATTTCAGTCATTTTGGTACCATTCGAAAGAGAATGCGCGGTAGATTCTAATTCCACTTTAAATTTTGAGTTTTCGTCAATTTAAACGATTTTTAGACTCATTTAAAATTTAGCCCACTAACAGTGTAGTGTCACGAAGCGTATATTTCAGAAAATCATATCTCAAGACTGACACACAGGATTTCAGTCATTTTGGTACCATTCGAAAGAGAATGCGCGGTAGATTCTAATTCCACTTTAAATTTTGAGTTTTCGTCAATTTAAACGATTTTTAGACTCATTTAAAATTTAGCCCACTAACAGTGTAGTGTCACGAAGCGTATATTTCAGAAAATCATATCTCAAGACTGACACACAGGATTTCAGTCATTTTGGTACCATTCGAAAGAGAATGCGCGGTAGATTCTAATTCCACTTTAAATTTTGAGTTTTCGTCAATTTAAACGATTTTTAGACTCATTTAAAATTTAGCCCACTAACAGTGTAGTGTCACGAAGCGTATATTTCAGAAAATCATATCTCAAGACTGACACACAGGATTTCAGTCATTTTGGTACCATTCGAAAGAGAATGCGCGGTAGATTCTAATTCCACTTTAAATTTTGAGTTTTCGTCAATTTAAACGATTTTTAGACTCATTTAAAATTTAGCCCACTAACAGTGTAGTGTCACGAAGCGTATATTTCAGAAAATCATATCTCAAGACTGACACACAGGATTTCAGTCATTTTGGTACCATTCGAAAGAGAATGCGCGGTAGATTCTAATTCCACTTTAAATTTTGAGTTTTCGTCAATTTAAACGATTTTTAGACTCATTTAAAATTTAGCCCACTAACAGTGTAGTGTCACGAAGCGTATATTTCAGAAAATCATATCTCAAGACTGACACACAGGATTTCAGTCATTTTGGTACCATTCGAAAGAGAATGCGCGGTAGATTCTAATTCCACTTTAAATTTTGAGTTTTCGTCAATTTAAACGATTTTTAGACTCATTTAAAATTTAGCCCACTAACAGTGTAGTGTCACGAAGCGTATATTTCAGAAAATCATATCTCAAGACTGACACACAGGATTTCAGTCATTTTGGTACCATTCGAAAGAGAATGCGCGGTAGATTCTAATTCCACTTTAAATTTTGAGTTTTCGTCAATTTAAACGATTTTTAGACTCATTTAAAATTTAGCCCACTAACAGTGTAGTGTCACGAAGCGTATATTTCAGAAAATCATATCTCAAGACTGACACACAGGATTTCAGTCATTTTGGTACCATTCGAAAGAGAATGCGCGGTAGATTCTAATTCCACTTTAAATTTTGAGTTTTCGTCAATTTAAACGATTTTTAGACTCATTTAAAATTTAGCCCACTAACAGTGTAGTGTCACGAAGCGTATATTTCAGAAAATCATATCTCAAGACTGACACACAGGATTTCAGTCATTTTGGTACCATTCGAAAGAGAATGCGCGGTAGATTCTAATTCCACTTTAAATTTTGAGTTTTCGTCAATTTAAACGATTTTTAGACTCATTTAAAATTTAGCCCACTAACAGTGTAGTGTCACGAAGCGTATATTTCAGAAAATCATATCTCAAGACTGACACACAGGATTTCAGTCATTTTGGTACCATTCGAAAGAGAATGCGCGGTAGATTCTAATTCCACTTTAAATTTTGAGTTTTCGTCAATTTAAACGATTTTTAGACTCATTTAAAATTTAGCCCACTAACAGTGTAGTGTCACGAAGCGTATATTTCAGAAAATCATATCTCAAGACTGACACACAGGATTTCAGTCATTTTGGTACCATTCGAAAGAGAATGCGCGGTAGATTCTAATTCCACTTTAAATTTTGAGTTTTCGTCAATTTAAACGATTTTTAGACTCATTTAAAATTTAGCCCACTAACAGTGTAGTGTCACGAAGCGTATATTTCAGAAAATCATATCTCAAGACTGACACACAGGATTTCAGTCATTTTGGTACCATTCGAAAGAGAATGCGCGGTAGATTCTAATTCCACTTTAAATTTTGAGTTTTCGTCAATTTAAACGATTTTTAGACTCATTTAAAATTTAGCCCACTAACAGTGTAGTGTCACGAAGCGTATATTTCAGAAAATCATATCTCAAGACTGACACACAGGATTTCAGTCATTTTGGTACCATTCGAAAGAGAATGCGCGGTAGATTCTAATTCCACTTTAAATTTTGAGTTTTCGTCAATTTAAACGATTTTTAGACTCATTTAAAATTTAGCCCACTAACAGTGTAGTGTCACGAAGCGTATATTTCAGAAAATCATATCTCAAGACTGACACACAGGATTTCAGTCATTTTGGTACCATTCGAAAGAGAATGCGCGGTAGATTCTAATTCCACTTTAAATTTTGAGTTTTCGTCAATTTAAACGATTTTTAGACTCATTTAAAATTTAGCCCACTAACAGTGTAGTGTCACGAAGCGTATATTTCAGAAAATCATATCTCAAGACTGACACACAGGATTTCAGTCATTTTGGTACCATTCGAAAGAGAATGCGCGGTAGATTCTAATTCCACTTTAAATTTTGAGTTTTCGTCAATTTAAACGATTTTTAGACTCATTTAAAATTTAGCCCACTAACAGTGTAGTGTCACGAAGCGTATATTTCAGAAAATCATATCTCAAGACTGACACACAGGATTTCAGTCATTTTGGTACCATTCGAAAGAGAATGCGCGGTAGATTCTAATTCCACTTTAAATTTTGAGTTTTCGTCAATTTAAACGATTTTTAGACTCATTTAAAATTTAGCCCACTAACAGTGTAGTGTCACGAAGCGTATATTTCAGAAAATCATATCTCAAGACTGACACACAGGATTTCAGTCATTTTGGTACCATTCGAAAGAGAATGCGCGGTAGATTCTAATTCCACTTTAAATTTTGAGTTTTCGTCAATTTAAACGATTTTTAGACTCATTTAAAATTTAGCCCACTAACAGTGTAGTGTCACGAAGCGTATATTTCAGAAAATCATATCTCAAGACTGACACACAGGATTTCAGTCATTTTGGTACCATTCGAAAGAGAATGCGCGGTAGATTCTAATTCCACTTTAAATTTTGAGTTTTCGTCAATTTAAACGATTTTTAGACTCATTTAAAATTTAGCCCACTAACAGTGTAGTGTCACGAAGCGTATATTTCAGAAAATCATATCTCAAGACTGACACACAGGATTTCAGTCATTTTGGTACCATTCGAAAGAGAATGCGCGGTAGATTCTAATTCCACTTTAAATTTTGAGTTTTCGTCAATTTAAACGATTTTTAGACTCATTTAAAATTTAGCCCACTAACAGTGTAGTGTCACGAAGCGTATATTTCAGAAAATCATATCTCAAGACTGACACACAGGATTTCAGTCATTTTGGTACCATTCGAAAGAGAATGCGCGGTAGATTCTAATTCCACTTTAAATTTTGAGTTTTCGTCAATTTAAACGATTTTTAGACTCATTTAAAATTTAGCCCACTAACAGTGTAGTGTCACGAAGCGTATATTTCAGAAAATCATATCTCAAGACTGACACACAGGATTTCAGTCATTTTGGTACCATTCGAAAGAGAATGCGCGGTAGATTCTAATTCCACTTTAAATTTTGAGTTTTCGTCAATTTAAACGATTTTTAGACTCATTTAAAATTTAGCCCACTAACAGTGTAGTGTCACGAAGCGTATATTTCAGAAAATCATATCTCAAGACTGACACACAGGATTTCAGTCATTTTGGTACCATTCGAAAGAGAATGCGCGGTAGATTCTAATTCCACTTTAAATTTTGAGTTTTCGTCAATTTAAACGATTTTTAGACTCATTTAAAATTTAGCCCACTAACAGTGTAGTGTCACGAAGCGTATATTTCAGAAAATCATATCTCAAGACTGACACACAGGATTTCAGTCATTTTGGTACCATTCGAAAGAGAATGCGCGGTAGATTCTAATTCCACTTTAAATTTTGAGTTTTCGTCAATTTAAACGATTTTTAGACTCATTTAAAATTTAGCCCACTAACAGTGTAGTGTCACGAAGCGTATATTTCAGAAAATCATATCTCAAGACTGACACACAGGATTTCAGTCATTTTGGTACCATTCGAAAGAGAATGCGCGGTAGATTCTAATTCCACTTTAAATTTTGAGTTTTCGTCAATTTAAACGATTTTTAGACTCATTTAAAATTTAGCCCACTAACAGTGTAGTGTCACGAAGCGTATATTTCAGAAAATCATATCTCAAGACTGACACACAGGATTTCAGTCATTTTGGTACCATTCGAAAGAGAATGCGCGGTAGATTCTAATTCCACTTTAAATTTTGAGTTTTCGTCAATTTAAACGATTTTTAGACTCATTTAAAATTTAGCCCACTAACAGTGTAGTGTCACGAAGCGTATATTTCAGAAAATCATATCTCAAGACTGACACACAGGATTTCAGTCATTTTGGTACCATTCGAAAGAGAATGCGCGGTAGATTCTAATTCCACTTTAAATTTTGAGTTTTCGTCAATTTAAACGATTTTTAGACTCATTTAAAATTTAGCCCACTAACAGTGTAGTGTCACGAAGCGTATATTTCAGAAAATCATATCTCAAGACTGACACACAGGATTTCAGTCATTTTGGTACCATTCGAAAGAGAATGCGCGGTAGATTCTAATTCCACTTTAAATTTTGAGTTTTCGTCAATTTAAACGATTTTTAGACTCATTTAAAATTTAGCCCACTAACAGTGTAGTGTCACGAAGCGTATATTTCAGAAAATCATATCTCAAGACTGACACACAGGATTTCAGTCATTTTGGTACCATTCGAAAGAGAATGCGCGGTAGATTCTAATTCCACTTTAAATTTTGAGTTTTCGTCAATTTAAACGATTTTTAGACTCATTTAAAATTTAGCCCACTAACAGTGTAGTGTCACGAAGCGTATATTTCAGAAAATCATATCTCAAGACTGACACACAGGATTTCAGTCATTTTGGTACCATTCGAAAGAGAATGCGCGGTAGATTCTAATTCCACTTTAAATTTTGAGTTTTCGTCAATTTAAACGATTTTTAGACTCATTTAAAATTTAGCCCACTAACAGTGTAGTGTCACGAAGCGTATATTTCAGAAAATCATATCTCAAGACTGACACACAGGATTTCAGTCATTTTGGTACCATTCGAAAGAGAATGCGCGGTAGATTCTAATTCCACTTTAAATTTTGAGTTTTCGTCAATTTAAACGATTTTTAGACTCATTTAAAATTTAGCCCACTAACAGTGTAGTGTCACGAAGCGTATATTTCAGAAAATCATATCTCAAGACTGACACACAGGATTTCAGTCATTTTGGTACCATTCGAAAGAGAATGCGCGGTAGATTCTAATTCCACTTTAAATTTTGAGTTTTCGTCAATTTAAACGATTTTTAGACTCATTTAAAATTTAGCCCACTAACAGTGTAGTGTCACGAAGCGTATATTTCAGAAAATCATATCTCAAGACTGACACACAGGATTTCAGTCATTTTGGTACCATTCGAAAGAGAATGCGCGGTAGATTCTAATTCCACTTTAAATTTTGAGTTTTCGTCAATTTAAACGATTTTTAGACTCATTTAAAATTTAGCCCACTAACAGTGTAGTGTCACGAAGCGTATATTTCAGAAAATCATATCTCAAGACTGACACACAGGATTTCAGTCATTTTGGTACCATTCGAAAGAGAATGCGCGGTAGATTCTAATTCCACTTTAAATTTTGAGTTTTCGTCAATTTAAACGATTTTTAGACTCATTTAAAATTTAGCCCACTAACAGTGTAGTGTCACGAAGCGTATATTTCAGAAAATCATATCTCAAGACTGACACACAGGATTTCAGTCATTTTGGTACCATTCGAAAGAGAATGCGCGGTAGATTCTAATTCCACTTTAAATTTTGAGTTTTCGTCAATTTAAACGATTTTTAGACTCATTTAAAATTTAGCCCACTAACAGTGTAGTGTCACGAAGCGTATATTTCAGAAAATCATATCTCAAGACTGACACACAGGATTTCAGTCATTTTGGTACCATTCGAAAGAGAATGCGCGGTAGATTCTAATTCCACTTTAAATTTTGAGTTTTCGTCAATTTAAACGATTTTTAGACTCATTTAAAATTTAGCCCACTAACAGTGTAGTGTCACGAAGCGTATATTTCAGAAAATCATATCTCAAGACTGACACACAGGATTTCAGTCATTTTGGTACCATTCGAAAGAGAATGCGCGGTAGATTCTAATTCCACTTTAAATTTTGAGTTTTCGTCAATTTAAACGATTTTTAGACTCATTTAAAATTTAGCCCACTAACAGTGTAGTGTCACGAAGCGTATATTTCAGAAAATCATATCTCAAGACTGACACACAGGATTTCAGTCATTTTGGTACCATTCGAAAGAGAATGCGCGGTAGATTCTAATTCCACTTTAAATTTTGAGTTTTCGTCAATTTAAACGATTTTTAGACTCATTTAAAATTTAGCCCACTAACAGTGTAGTGTCACGAAGCGTATATTTCAGAAAATCATATCTCAAGACTGACACACAGGATTTCAGTCATTTTGGTACCATTCGAAAGAGAATGCGCGGTAGATTCTAATTCCACTTTAAATTTTGAGTTTTCGTCAATTTAAACGATTTTTAGACTCATTTAAAATTTAGCCCACTAACAGTGTAGTGTCACGAAGCGTATATTTCAGAAAATCATATCTCAAGACTGACACACAGGATTTCAGTCATTTTGGTACCATTCGAAAGAGAATGCGCGGTAGATTCTAATTCCACTTTAAATTTTGAGTTTTCGTCAATTTAAACGATTTTTAGACTCATTTAAAATTTAGCCCACTAACAGTGTAGTGTCACGAAGCGTATATTTCAGAAAATCATATCTCAAGACTGACACACAGGATTTCAGTCATTTTGGTACCATTCGAAAGAGAATGCGCGGTAGATTCTAATTCCACTTTAAATTTTGAGTTTTCGTCAATTTAAACGATTTTTAGACTCATTTAAAATTTAGCCCACTAACAGTGTAGTGTCACGAAGCGTATATTTCAGAAAATCATATCTCAAGACTGACACACAGGATTTCAGTCATTTTGGTACCATTCGAAAGAGAATGCGCGGTAGATTCTAATTCCACTTTAAATTTTGAGTTTTCGTCAATTTAAACGATTTTTAGACTCATTTAAAATTTAGCCCACTAACAGTGTAGTGTCACGAAGCGTATATTTCAGAAAATCATATCTCAAGACTGACACACAGGATTTCAGTCATTTTGGTACCATTCGAAAGAGAATGCGCGGTAGATTCTAATTCCACTTTAAATTTTGAGTTTTCGTCAATTTAAACGATTTTTAGACTCATTTAAAATTTAGCCCACTAACAGTGTAGTGTCACGAAGCGTATATTTCAGAAAATCATATCTCAAGACTGACACACAGGATTTCAGTCATTTTGGTACCATTCGAAAGAGAATGCGCGGTAGATTCTAATTCCACTTTAAATTTTGAGTTTTCGTCAATTTAAACGATTTTTAGACTCATTTAAAATTTAGCCCACTAACAGTGTAGTGTCACGAAGCGTATATTTCAGAAAATCATATCTCAAGACTGACACACAGGATTTCAGTCATTTTGGTACCATTCGAAAGAGAATGCGCGGTAGATTCTAATTCCACTTTAAATTTTGAGTTTTCGTCAATTTAAACGATTTTTAGACTCATTTAAAATTTAGCCCACTAACAGTGTAGTGTCACGAAGCGTATATTTCAGAAAATCATATCTCAAGACTGACACACAGGATTTCAGTCATTTTGGTACCATTCGAAAGAGAATGCGCGGTAGATTCTAATTCCACTTTAAATTTTGAGTTTTCGTCAATTTAAACGATTTTTAGACTCATTTAAAATTTAGCCCACTAACAGTGTAGTGTCACGAAGCGTATATTTCAGAAAATCATATCTCAAGACTGACACACAGGATTTCAGTCATTTTGGTACCATTCGAAAGAGAATGCGCGGTAGATTCTAATTCCACTTTAAATTTTGAGTTTTCGTCAATTTAAACGATTTTTAGACTCATTTAAAATTTAGCCCACTAACAGTGTAGTGTCACGAAGCGTATATTTCAGAAAATCATATCTCAAGACTGACACACAGGATTTCAGTCATTTTGGTACCATTCGAAAGAGAATGCGCGGTAGATTCTAATTCCACTTTAAATTTTGAGTTTTCGTCAATTTAAACGATTTTTAGACTCATTTAAAATTTAGCCCACTAACAGTGTAGTGTCACGAAGCGTATATTTCAGAAAATCATATCTCAAGACTGACACACAGGATTTCAGTCATTTTGGTACCATTCGAAAGAGAATGCGCGGTAGATTCTAATTCCACTTTAAATTTTGAGTTTTCGTCAATTTAAACGATTTTTAGACTCATTTAAAATTTAGCCCACTAACAGTGTAGTGTCACGAAGCGTATATTTCAGAAAATCATATCTCAAGACTGACACACAGGATTTCAGTCATTTTGGTACCATTCGAAAGAGAATGCGCGGTAGATTCTAATTCCACTTTAAATTTTGAGTTTTCGTCAATTTAAACGATTTTTAGACTCATTTAAAATTTAGCCCACTAACAGTGTAGTGTCACGAAGCGTATATTTCAGAAAATCATATCTCAAGACTGACACACAGGATTTCAGTCATTTTGGTACCATTCGAAAGAGAATGCGCGGTAGATTCTAATTCCACTTTAAATTTTGAGTTTTCGTCAATTTAAACGATTTTTAGACTCATTTAAAATTTAGCCCACTAACAGTGTAGTGTCACGAAGCGTATATTTCAGAAAATCATATCTCAAGACTGACACACAGGATTTCAGTCATTTTGGTACCATTCGAAAGAGAATGCGCGGTAGATTCTAATTCCACTTTAAATTTTGAGTTTTCGTCAATTTAAACGATTTTTAGACTCATTTAAAATTTAGCCCACTAACAGTGTAGTGTCACGAAGCGTATATTTCAGAAAATCATATCTCAAGACTGACACACAGGATTTCAGTCATTTTGGTACCATTCGAAAGAGAATGCGCGGTAGATTCTAATTCCACTTTAAATTTTGAGTTTTCGTCAATTTAAACGATTTTTAGACTCATTTAAAATTTAGCCCACTAACAGTGTAGTGTCACGAAGCGTATATTTCAGAAAATCATATCTCAAGACTGACACACAGGATTTCAGTCATTTTGGTACCATTCGAAAGAGAATGCGCGGTAGATTCTAATTCCACTTTAAATTTTGAGTTTTCGTCAATTTAAACGATTTTTAGACTCATTTAAAATTTAGCCCACTAACAGTGTAGTGTCACGAAGCGTATATTTCAGAAAATCATATCTCAAGACTGACACACAGGATTTCAGTCATTTTGGTACCATTCGAAAGAGAATGCGCGGTAGATTCTAATTCCACTTTAAATTTTGAGTTTTCGTCAATTTAAACGATTTTTAGACTCATTTAAAATTTAGCCCACTAACAGTGTAGTGTCACGAAGCGTATATTTCAGAAAATCATATCTCAAGACTGACACACAGGATTTCAGTCATTTTGGTACCATTCGAAAGAGAATGCGCGGTAGATTCTAATTCCACTTTAAATTTTGAGTTTTCGTCAATTTAAACGATTTTTAGACTCATTTAAAATTTAGCCCACTAACAGTGTAGTGTCACGAAGCGTATATTTCAGAAAATCATATCTCAAGACTGACACACAGGATTTCAGTCATTTTGGTACCATTCGAAAGAGAATGCGCGGTAGATTCTAATTCCACTTTAAATTTTGAGTTTTCGTCAATTTAAACGATTTTTAGACTCATTTAAAATTTAGCCCACTAACAGTGTAGTGTCACGAAGCGTATATTTCAGAAAATCATATCTCAAGACTGACACACAGGATTTCAGTCATTTTGGTACCATTCGAAAGAGAATGCGCGGTAGATTCTAATTCCACTTTAAATTTTGAGTTTTCGTCAATTTAAACGATTTTTAGACTCATTTAAAATTTAGCCCACTAACAGTGTAGTGTCACGAAGCGTATATTTCAGAAAATCATATCTCAAGACTGACACACAGGATTTCAGTCATTTTGGTACCATTCGAAAGAGAATGCGCGGTAGATTCTAATTCCACTTTAAATTTTGAGTTTTCGTCAATTTAAACGATTTTTAGACTCATTTAAAATTTAGCCCACTAACAGTGTAGTGTCACGAAGCGTATATTTCAGAAAATCATATCTCAAGACTGACACACAGGATTTCAGTCATTTTGGTACCATTCGAAAGAGAATGCGCGGTAGATTCTAATTCCACTTTAAATTTTGAGTTTTCGTCAATTTAAACGATTTTTAGACTCATTTAAAATTTAGCCCACTAACAGTGTAGTGTCACGAAGCGTATATTTCAGAAAATCATATCTCAAGACTGACACACAGGATTTCAGTCATTTTGGTACCATTCGAAAGAGAATGCGCGGTAGATTCTAATTCCACTTTAAATTTTGAGTTTTCGTCAATTTAAACGATTTTTAGACTCATTTAAAATTTAGCCCACTAACAGTGTAGTGTCACGAAGCGTATATTTCAGAAAATCATATCTCAAGACTGACACACAGGATTTCAGTCATTTTGGTACCATTCGAAAGAGAATGCGCGGTAGATTCTAATTCCACTTTAAATTTTGAGTTTTCGTCAATTTAAACGATTTTTAGACTCATTTAAAATTTAGCCCACTAACAGTGTAGTGTCACGAAGCGTATATTTCAGAAAATCATATCTCAAGACTGACACACAGGATTTCAGTCATTTTGGTACCATTCGAAAGAGAATGCGCGGTAGATTCTAATTCCACTTTAAATTTTGAGTTTTCGTCAATTTAAACGATTTTTAGACTCATTTAAAATTTAGCCCACTAACAGTGTAGTGTCACGAAGCGTATATTTCAGAAAATCATATCTCAAGACTGACACACAGGATTTCAGTCATTTTGGTACCATTCGAAAGAGAATGCGCGGTAGATTCTAATTCCACTTTAAATTTTGAGTTTTCGTCAATTTAAACGATTTTTAGACTCATTTAAAATTTAGCCCACTAACAGTGTAGTGTCACGAAGCGTATATTTCAGAAAATCATATCTCAAGACTGACACACAGGATTTCAGTCATTTTGGTACCATTCGAAAGAGAATGCGCGGTAGATTCTAATTCCACTTTAAATTTTGAGTTTTCGTCAATTTAAACGATTTTTAGACTCATTTAAAATTTAGCCCACTAACAGTGTAGTGTCACGAAGCGTATATTTCAGAAAATCATATCTCAAGACTGACACACAGGATTTCAGTCATTTTGGTACCATTCGAAAGAGAATGCGCGGTAGATTCTAATTCCACTTTAAATTTTGAGTTTTCGTCAATTTAAACGATTTTTAGACTCATTTAAAATTTAGCCCACTAACAGTGTAGTGTCACGAAGCGTATATTTCAGAAAATCATATCTCAAGACTGACACACAGGATTTCAGTCATTTTGGTACCATTCGAAAGAGAATGCGCGGTAGATTCTAATTCCACTTTAAATTTTGAGTTTTCGTCAATTTAAACGATTTTTAGACTCATTTAAAATTTAGCCCACTAACAGTGTAGTGTCACGAAGCGTATATTTCAGAAAATCATATCTCAAGACTGACACACAGGATTTCAGTCATTTTGGTACCATTCGAAAGAGAATGCGCGGTAGATTCTAATTCCACTTTAAATTTTGAGTTTTCGTCAATTTAAACGATTTTTAGACTCATTTAAAATTTAGCCCACTAACAGTGTAGTGTCACGAAGCGTATATTTCAGAAAATCATATCTCAAGACTGACACACAGGATTTCAGTCATTTTGGTACCATTCGAAAGAGAATGCGCGGTAGATTCTAATTCCACTTTAAATTTTGAGTTTTCGTCAATTTAAACGATTTTTAGACTCATTTAAAATTTAGCCCACTAACAGTGTAGTGTCACGAAGCGTATATTTCAGAAAATCATATCTCAAGACTGACACACAGGATTTCAGTCATTTTGGTACCATTCGAAAGAGAATGCGCGGTAGATTCTAATTCCACTTTAAATTTTGAGTTTTCGTCAATTTAAACGATTTTTAGACTCATTTAAAATTTAGCCCACTAACAGTGTAGTGTCACGAAGCGTATATTTCAGAAAATCATATCTCAAGACTGACACACAGGATTTCAGTCATTTTGGTACCATTCGAAAGAGAATGCGCGGTAGATTCTAATTCCACTTTAAATTTTGAGTTTTCGTCAATTTAAACGATTTTTAGACTCATTTAAAATTTAGCCCACTAACAGTGTAGTGTCACGAAGCGTATATTTCAGAAAATCATATCTCAAGACTGACACACAGGATTTCAGTCATTTTGGTACCATTCGAAAGAGAATGCGCGGTAGATTCTAATTCCACTTTAAATTTTGAGTTTTCGTCAATTTAAACGATTTTTAGACTCATTTAAAATTTAGCCCACTAACAGTGTAGTGTCACGAAGCGTATATTTCAGAAAATCATATCTCAAGACTGACACACAGGATTTCAGTCATTTTGGTACCATTCGAAAGAGAATGCGCGGTAGATTCTAATTCCACTTTAAATTTTGAGTTTTCGTCAATTTAAACGATTTTTAGACTCATTTAAAATTTAGCCCACTAACAGTGTAGTGTCACGAAGCGTATATTTCAGAAAATCATATCTCAAGACTGACACACAGGATTTCAGTCATTTTGGTACCATTCGAAAGAGAATGCGCGGTAGATTCTAATTCCACTTTAAATTTTGAGTTTTCGTCAATTTAAACGATTTTTAGACTCATTTAAAATTTAGCCCACTAACAGTGTAGTGTCACGAAGCGTATATTTCAGAAAATCATATCTCAAGACTGACACACAGGATTTCAGTCATTTTGGTACCATTCGAAAGAGAATGCGCGGTAGATTCTAATTCCACTTTAAATTTTGAGTTTTCGTCAATTTAAACGATTTTTAGACTCATTTAAAATTTAGCCCACTAACAGTGTAGTGTCACGAAGCGTATATTTCAGAAAATCATATCTCAAGACTGACACACAGGATTTCAGTCATTTTGGTACCATTCGAAAGAGAATGCGCGGTAGATTCTAATTCCACTTTAAATTTTGAGTTTTCGTCAATTTAAACGATTTTTAGACTCATTTAAAATTTAGCCCACTAACAGTGTAGTGTCACGAAGCGTATATTTCAGAAAATCATATCTCAAGACTGACACACAGGATTTCAGTCATTTTGGTACCATTCGAAAGAGAATGCGCGGTAGATTCTAATTCCACTTTAAATTTTGAGTTTTCGTCAATTTAAACGATTTTTAGACTCATTTAAAATTTAGCCCACTAACAGTGTAGTGTCACGAAGCGTATATTTCAGAAAATCATATCTCAAGACTGACACACAGGATTTCAGTCATTTTGGTACCATTCGAAAGAGAATGCGCGGTAGATTCTAATTCCACCTTAAATTTTGAGTTTTCGTCAATTTAAACGATTTTTAGACTCATTTAAAATTTAGCCCACTAACAGTGTAGTGTCACGAAGCGTATATTTCAGAAAATCATATCTCAAGACTGACACACAGGATTTCAGTCATTTTGGTACCATTCGAAAGAGAATGCGCGGTAGATTCTAATTCCACTTTAAATTTTGAGTTTTCGTCAATTTCAACGATTTTTAGACTCATTTAAAATTTAGCCCACTAACAGTGTAGTGTCACGAAGCGTATATTTCAGAAAATCATATCTCAAGACTGACACACAGGATTTCAGTCATTTTGGTACCATTCGAAAGAGAATGCGCGGTAGATTCTAATTCCACTTGAAATTTTGAGTTTTCGTCAATTTAAACGATTTTTAGACTCATTTAAAATTTAGCCCACTAACAGTGTAGTGTCACGAAGCGTATATTTCAGAAAATCATATCTCAAGACTGACACACAGGATTTCAGTCATTTTGGTACCATTCGAAAGAGAATGCGCGGTAGATTCTAATTCCACTTTAAATTTTGAGTTTTCGTCAATTTAAACGATTTTTAGACTCATTTAAAATTTAGCCCACTAACAGTGTAGTGTCACGAAGCGTATATTTCAGAAAATCATATCTCAAGACTGACACACAGGATTTCAGTCATTTTGGTACCATTCGAAAGAGAATGCGCGGTAGATTCTAATTCCACTTTAAATTTTGAGTTTTCGTCAATTTAAACGATTTTTAGACTCATTTAAAATTTAGCCCACTAACAGTGTAGTGTCACGAAGCGTATATTTCAGAAAATCATATCTCAAGACTGACACACAGGATTTCAGTCATTTTGGTACCATTCGAAAGAGAATGCGCGGTAGATTCTAATTCCACTTTAAATTTTGAGTTTTCGTCAATTTAAACGATTTTTAGACTCATTTAAAATTTAGCCCACTAACAGTGTAGTGTCACGAAGCGTATATTTCAGAAAATCATATCTCAAGACTGACACACAGGATTTCAGTCATTTTGGTACCATTCGAAAGAGAATGCGCGGTAGATTCTAATTCCACTTGAAATTTTGAGTTTTCGTCAATTTAAACGATTTTTAGACTCATTTAAAATTTAGCCCACTAACAGTGTAGTGTCACGAAGCGTATATTTCAGAAAATCATATCTCAAGACTGACACACAGGATTTCAGTCATTTTGGTACCATTCGAAAGAGAATGCGCGGTAGATTCTAATTCCACCTTAAATTTTGAGTTTTCGTCAATTTAAACGATTTTTAGACTCATTTAAAATTTAGCCCACTAACAGTGTAGTGTCACGAAGCGTATATTTCAGAAAATCATATCTCAAGACTGACACACAGGATTTCAGTCATTTTGGTACCATTCGAAAGAGAATGCGCGGTAGATTCTAATTCCACTTTAAATTTTGAGTTTTCGTCAATTTCAACGATTTTTAGACTCATTTAAAATTTAGCCCACTAACAGTGTAGTGTCACGAAGCGTATATTTCAGAAAATCATATCTCAAGACTGACACACAGGATTTCAGTCATTTTGGTACCATTCGAAAGAGAATGCGCGGTAGATTCTAATTCCACTTTAAATTTTGAGTTTTCGTCAATTTAAACGATTTTTAGACTCATTTAAAATTTAGCCCACTAACAGTGTAGTGTCACGAAGCGTATATTTCAGAAAATCATATCTCAAGACTGACACACAGGATTTCAGTCATTTTGGTACCATTCGAAAGAGAATGCGCGGTAGATTCTAATTCCACTTTAAATTTTGAGTTTTCTTCAATTTAAACGATTTTTAGACTCATTTAAAATTTAGCCCACTAACAGTGTAGTGTCACGAAGCGTATATTTCAGAAAATCATATCTCAAGACTGACACACAGGATTTCAGTCATTTTGGTACCATTCGAAAGAGAATGCGCGGTAGATTCTAATTCCACTTTAAATTTTGAGTTTTCGTCAATTTAAACGATTTTTAGACTCATTTAAAATTTACCCCGCTAACAGTGTAGTGTCACGAAGCGTATATTTCAGAAAATCATATCTCAAGACTGACACACAGGATTTCAGTCATTTTGGTACCATTCGAAAGAGAATGCGCGGTAGATTCTAATTCCACTTTAAATTTTGAGTTTTCGTCAATTTAAACGATTTTTAGACTCATTTAAAATTTAGCCCACTAACAGTGTAGTGTCACGAAGCGTATATTTCAGAAAATCATATCTCAAGACTGACACACAGGATTTCAGTCATTTTGGTACCATTCGAAAGAGAATGCGCGGTAGATTCTAATTCCACTTTAAATTTTGAGTTTTCGTCAATTTAAACGATTTTTAGACTCATTTAAAATTTAGCCCACTAACAGTGTAGTGTCACGAAGCGTATATTTCAGAAAATCATATCTCAAGACTGACACACAGGATTTCAGTCATTTTGGTACCATTCGAAAGAGAATTCGCGGTAGATTCTAATTCCACTTTAAATTTTGAGTTTTCGTCAATTTAAACGATTTTTAGACTCATTTAAAATTTACCCCGCTAACAGTGTAGTGTCACGAAGCGTATATTTCAGAAAATCATATCTCAAGACTGACACACAGGATTTCAGTCATTTTGGTACCATTCGAAAGAGAATTCGCGGTAGATTCTAATTCCACTTTAAATTTTGAGTTTTCGTCAATTTAAACGATTTTTAGACTCATTTAAAATTTAGCCCACTAACAGTGTAGTGTCACGAAGCGTATATTTCAGAAAATCATATCTCAAGACTGACACACAGGATTTCAGTCATTTTGGTACCATTCGAAAGAGAATGCGCGGTAGATTCTAATTCCACTTTAAATTTTGAGTTTTCGTCAATTTAAACGATTTTTAGACTCATTTAAAATTTAGCCCACTAACAGTGTAGTGTCACGAAGCGTATATTTCAGAAAATCATATCTCAAGACTGACACACAGGATTTCAGTCATTTTGGTACCATTCGAAAGAGAATGCGCGGTAGATTCTAATTCCACTTTAAATTTTGAGTTTTCGTCAATTTAAACGATTTTTAGACTCATTTAAAATTTACCCCGCTAACAGTGTAGTGTCACGAAGCGTATATTTCAGAAAATCATATCTCAAGACTGACACACAGGATTTCAGTCATTTTGGTACCATTCGAAAGAGAATGCGCGGTAGATTCTAATTCCACTTTAAATTTTGAGTTTTCGTCAATTTAAACGATTTTTAGACTCATTTAAAATTTAGCCCACTAACAGTGTAGTGTCACGAAGCGTATATTTCAGAAAATCATATCTCAAGACTGACACACAGGATTTCAGTCATTTTGGTACCATTCGAAAGAGAATGCGCGGTAGATTCTAATTCCACTTTAAATTTTGAGTTTTCGTCAATTTAAACGATTTTTAGACTCATTTAAAATTTACCCCGCTAACAGTGTAGTGTCACGAAGCGTATATTTCAGAAAATCATATCTCAAGACTGACACACAGGATTTCAGTCATTTTGGTACCATTCGAAAGAGAATGCGCGGTAGATTCTAATTCCACTTTAAATTTTGAGTTTTCGTCAATTTAAACGATTTTTAGACTCATTTAAAATTTAGCCCACTAACAGTGTAGTGTCACGAAGCGTATATTTCAGAAAATCATATCTCAAGACTGACACACAGGATTTCAGTCATTTTGGTACCATTCGAAAGAGAATTCGCGGTAGATTCTAATTCCACTTTAAATTTTGAGTTTTCGTCAATTTAAACGATTTTTAGACTCATTTAAAATTTACCCCGCTAACAGTGTAGTGTCACGAAGCGTATATTTCAGAAAATCATATCTCAAGACTGACACACAGGATTTCAGTCATTTTGGTACCATTCGAAAGAGAATTCGCGGTAGATTCTAATTCCACTTTAAATTTTGAGTTTTCGTCAATTTAAACGATTTTTAGACTCATTTAAAATTTAGCCCACTAACAGTGTAGTGTCACGAAGCGTATATTTCAGAAAATCATATCTCAAGACTGACACACAGGATTTCAGTCATTTTGGTACTATTCGAAAGAGAATGCGCGGTAGATTCTAATTCCACTTTAAATTTTGAGTTTTCGTCAATTTAAACGATTTTTAGACTCATTTAAAATTTAGCCCACTAACAGTGTAGTGTCACGAAGCGTATATTTCAGAAAATCATATCTCAAGACTGACACACAGGATTTCAGTCATTTTGGTACCATTCGAAAGAGAATGCGCGGTAGATTCTAATTCCACTTTAAATTTTGAGTTTTCGTCAATTTAAACGATTTTTAGACTCATTTAAAATTTAGCCCACTAACAGTGTAGTGTCACGAAGCGTATATTTCAGAAAATCATATCTCAAGACTGACACACAGGATTTCAGTCATTTTGGTACCATTCGAAAGAGAATGCGCGGTAGATTCTAATTCCACTTTAAATTTTGAGTTTTCGTCAATTTAAACGATTTTTAGACTCATTTAAAATTTAGCCCACTAACAGTGTAGTGTCACGAAGCGTATATTTCAGAAAATCATATCTCAAGACTGACACACAGGATTTCAGTCATTTTGGTACCATTCGAAAGAGAATGCGCGGTAGATTCTAATTCCACTTTAAATTTTGAGTTTTCGTCAATTTAAACGATTTTTAGACTCATTTAAAATTTAGCCCACTAACAGTGTAGTGTCACGAAGCGTATATTTCAGAAAATCATATCTCAAGACTGACACACAGGATTTCAGTCATTTTGGTACCATTCGAAAGAGAATGCGCGGTAGATTCTAATTCCACTTTAAATTTTGAGTTTTCATCAATTTAAACGATTTTTAGACTCATTTAAAATTTAGCCCACTAACAGTGTAGTGTCACGAAGCGTATATTTCAGAAAATCATATCTCAAGACTGACACACAGGATTTCAGTCATTTGGGTACCATTCGAAAGAGAATGCGCGGTAGATTCTAATTCCACTTTAAATTTTGAGTTTTCGTCAATTTAAACGATTTTTAGACTCATTTAAAATTTAGCCCACTAACAGTGTAGTGTCACGAAGCGTATATTTCAGAAAATCATATCTCAAGACTGACACACAGGATTTCAGTCATTTTGGTACCATTCGAAAGAGAATGCGCGGTAGATTCTAATTCCACTTTAAATTTTGAGTTTTCGTCAATTTAAACGATTTTTAGACTCATTTAAAATTTAGCCCACTAACAGTGTAGTGTCACGAAGCGTATATTTCAGAAAATCATATCTCAAGACTGACACACAGGATTTCAGTCATTTTGGTACCATTCGAAAGAGTATGCGCGGTAGATTCTAATTCCACTTTAAATTTTGAGTTTTCGTCAATTTAAACGATTTTTAGACTCATTTAAAATTTAGCCCACTAACAGTGTAGTGTCACGAAGCGTATATTTCAGAAAATCATATCTCAAGACTGACACACAGGATATCAGTCATTTTGGTACCATTCGAAAGAGAATGCGCGGTAGATTCTAATTCCACTTTAAATTTTGAGTTTTCGTCAATTTAAACGATTTTTAGACTCATTTAAAATTTAGCCCACTAACAGTGTAGTGTCACGAAGCGTATATTTCAGAAAATCATATCTCAAGACTGACACACAGGATTTCAGTCATTTTGGTACCATTCGAAAGAGAATGCGCGGTAGATTCTAATTCCACTTGAAATTTTGAGTTTTCGTCAATTTAAACGATTTTTAGACTCATTTAAAATTTAGCCCACTAACAGTGTAGTGTCACGAAGCGTATATTTCAGAAAATCATATCTCAAGACTGACACACAGGATTTCAGTCATTTTGGTACCATTCGAAAGAGAATGCGCGGTAGATTCTAATTCCACTTTAAATTTTGAGTTTTCGTCAATTTAAACGATTTTTAGACTCATTTAAAATTTAGCCCACTAACAGTGTAGTGTCACGAAGCGTATATTTCAGAAAATCATATCTCAAGACTGACACACAGGATTTCAGTCATTTTGGTACCATTCGAAAGAGAATGCGCGGTAGATTCTAATTCCACTTTAAATTTTGAGTTTTCGTCAATTTAAACGATTTTTAGACTCATTTAAAATTTAGCCCACTAACAGTGTAGTGTCACGAAGCGTATATTTCAGAAAATCATATCTCAAGACTGACACACAGGATTTCAGTCATTTTGGTACCATTCGAAAGAGAATGCGCGGTAGATTCTAATTCCACTTTAAATTTTGCGTTTTCGTCAATTTAAACGATTTTTAGACTCATTTAAAATTTAGCCCACTAACAGTGTAGTGTCACGAAGCGTATATTTCAGAAAATCATATCTCAAGACTGACACACAGGATTTCAGTCATTTTGGTACCATTCGAAAGAGAATGCGCGGTAGATTCTAATTCCACTTTAAATTTTGAGTTTTCGTCAATTTAAACGATTTTTAGACTCATTTAAAATTTAGCCCACTAACAGTGTAGTGTCACGAAGCGTATATTTCAGAAAATCATATCTCAAGACTGACACACAGGATATCAGTCATTTTGGTACCATTCGAAAGAGAATGCGCGGTAGATTCTAATTCCACTTTAAATTTTGAGTTTTCGTCAATTTAAACGATTTTTAGACTCATTTAAAATTTAGCCCACTAACAGTGTAGTGTCACGAAGCGTATATTTCAGAAAATCATATCTCAAGACTGACACACAGGATTTCAGTCATTTTGGTACCATTCGAAAGAGAATGCGCGGTAGATTCTAATTCCACTTTAAATTTTGAGTTTTCGTCAATTTAAACGATTTTTAGACTCATTTAAAATTTAGCCCACTAACAGTGTAGTGTCACGAAGCGTATATTTCAGAAAATCATATCTCAAGACTGACACACAGGATATCAGTCATTTTGGTACCATTCGAAAGAGAATGCGCGGTAGATTCTAATTCCACTTTAAATTTTGAGTTTTCGTCAATTTAAACGATTTTTAGACTCATTTAAAATTTAGCCCACTAACAGTGTAGTGTCACGAAGCGTATATTTCAGAAAATCATATCTCAAGACTGACACACAGGATTTCAGTCATTTTGGTACCATTCGAAAGAGAATGCGCGGTAGATTCTAATTCCACTTGAAATTTTGAGTTTTCGTCAATTTAAACGATTTTTAGACTCATTTAAAATTTAGCCCACTAACAGTGTAGTGTCACGAAGCGTATATTTCAGAAAATCATATCTCAAGACTGACACACAGGATTTCAGTCATTTTGGTACCATTCGAAAGAGAATGCGCGGTAGATTCTAATTCCACTTTAAATTTTGCGTTTTCGTCAATTTAAACGATTTTTAGACTCATTTAAAATTTAGCCCACTAACAGTGTAGTGTCACGAAGCGTATATTTCAGAAAATCATATCTCAAGACTGACACACAGGATTTCAGTCATTTTGGTACCATTCGAAAGAGAATGCGCGGTAGATTCTAATTCCACTTTAAATTTTGAGTTTTCGTCAATTTAAACGATTTTTAGACTCATTTAAAATTTAGCCCACTAACAGTGTAGTGTCACGAAGCGTATATTTCAGAAAATCATATCTCAAGACTGACACACAGGATTTCAGTCATTTTGGTACCATTCGAAAGAGAATGCGCGGTAGATTCTAATTCCACTTTAAATTTTGAGTTTTCGTCAATTTAAACGATTTTTAGACTCATTTAAAATTTAGCCCACTAACAGTGTAGTGTCACGAAGCGTATATTTCAGAAAATCATATCTCAAGACTGACACACAGGATTTCAGTCATTTTGGTACCATTCGAAAGAGAATGCGCGGTAGATTCTAATTCCACTTTAAATTTTGAGTTTTCGTCAATTTAAACGATTTTTAGACTCATTTAAAATTTAGCCCACTAACAGTGTAGTGTCACGAAGCGTATATTTCAGAAAATCATATCTCAAGACTGACACACAGGATTTCAGTCATTTTGGTACCATTCGAAAGAGAATGCGCGGTAGATTCTAATTCCACTTGAAATTTTGAGTTTTCGTCAATTTAAACGATTTTTAGACTCATTTAAAATTTAGCCCACTAACAGTGTAGTGTCACGAAGCGTATATTTCAGAAAATCATATCTCAAGACTGACACACAGGATTTCAGTCATTTTGGTACCATTCGAAAGAGAATGCGCGGTAGATTCTAATTCCACTTTAATTTTTGCGTTTTCGTCAATTTAAACGATTTTTAGACTCATTTAAAATTTAGCCCACTAACAGTGTAGTGTCACGAAGCGTATATTTCAGAAAATCATATCTCAAGACTGACACACAGGATTTCAGTCATTTTGGTACCATTCGAAAGAGAATGCGCGGTAGATTCTAATTCCACTTTAAATTTTGAGTTTTCGTCAATTTAAACGATTTTTAGACTCATTTAAAATTTAGCCCACTAACAGTGTAGTGTCACGAAGCGTATATTTCAGAAAATCATATCTCAAGACTGACACACAGGATTTCAGTCATTTTGGTACCATTCGAAAGAGAATGCGCGGTAGATTCTAATTCCACTTGAAATTTTGAGTTTTCGTCAATTTAAACGATTTTTAGACTCATTTAAAATTTAGCCCACTAACAGTGTAGTGTCACGAAGCGTATATTTCAGAAAATCATATCTCAAGACTGACACACAGGATTTCAGTCATTTTGGTACCATTCGAAAGAGAATGCGCGGTAGATTCTAATTCCACTTTAATTTTTGCGTTTTCGTCAATTTAAACGATTTTTAGACTCATTTAAAATTTAGCCCACTAACAGTGTAGTGTCACGAAGCGTATATTTCAGAAAATCATATCTCAAGACTGACACACAGGATTTCAGTCATTTTGGTACCATTCGAAAGAGAATGCGCGGTAGATTCTAATTCCACTTTAAATTTTGAGTTTTCGTCAATTTAAACGATTTTTAGACTCATTTAAAATTTAGCCCACTAACAGTGTAGTGTCACGAAGCGTATATTTCAGAAAATCATATCTCAAGACTGACACACAGGATTTCAGTCATTTTGGTACCATTCGAAAGAGAATGCGCGGTAGATTCTAATTCCACTTTAAATTTTGAGTTTTCGTCAATTTAAACGATTTTTAGACTCATTTAAAATTTAGCCCACTAACAGTGTAGTGTCACGAAGCGTATATTTCAGAAAATCATATCTCAAGACTGACACACAGGATTTCAGTCATTTTGGTACCATTCGAAAGAGAATGCGCGGTAGATTCTAATTCCACTTTAAATTTTGAGTTTTCGTCAATTTAAACGATTTTTAGACTCATTTAAAATTTAGCCCACTAACAGTGTAGTGTCACGAAGCGTATATTTCAGAAAATCATATCTCAAGACTGACACACAGGATTTCAGTCATTTTGGTACCATTCGAAAGAGAATGCGCGGTAGATTCTAATTCCACTTTAAATTTTGAGTTTTCGTCAATTTAAACGATTTTTAGACTCATTTAAAATTTAGCCCACTAACAGTGTAGTGTCACGAAGCGTATATTTCAGAAAATCATATCTCAAGACTGACACACAGGATTTCAGTCATTTTGGTACCATTCGAAAGAGAATGCGCGGTAGATTCTAATTCCACTTTAAATTTTGAGTTTTCGTCAATTTAAACGATTTTTAGACTCATTTAAAATTTAGCCCACTAACAGTGTAGTGTCACGAAGCGTATATTTCAGAAAATCATATCTCAAGACTGACACACAGGATTTCAGTCATTTTGGTACCATTCGAAAGAGAATGCGCGGTAGATTCTAATTCCACTTTAAATTTTGAGTTTTCGTCAATTGTCATTTTCTCGCGATGCTCTTTCGAATGGTACTAAAATTTTTGAATTTAGAGCCAAATTGAGTATTTTTTTTCCAGAAAATACAGTAATTATTTAAATTTCAATTGAGCATAATTATATGAAAAATTGATGAAAATTCAAATTTTAAAATATGATTGTCATTTTCTCGCGATGCTCTTTCGAATGGTACTAAAATTTTTGAATTTAGAGCCAAATTGAGTATTTTTTTTCCAGAAAATACAGTAATTATTTAAATTTCAATTGAGCATAATTATATGAAAAATTGATGAAAATTCAAATTTTAAAATATGATTGTCATTTTCTTGCGATGCTCTTTCGAATGGTACTAAAATTTTTGAATTTAGAGCCAAATTGAGTATTTTTTTTCCAGAAAATACAGTAATTATTTAAATTTCAATTGAGCATAATTATATGAAAAATTGATGAAAATTCAAATTTTAAAATATGATTGTCATTTTCTCGCGATGCTCTTTCGAATGGTACTAAAATTTTTGAATTTAGAGCCAAATTGAGTATTTTTTTTTCAAAAACTGCAGTAATTAATAAAATTTCAATTGAGCATAATTATATGAAAAATTGATGAAAATTCAAAATTTAAAATATGATTGTCATTTTCTCGCGATGCTCTTTCGAATGGTACTAAAATTTTTGAATTTAGAGCCAAATTGAGTATTTTTTTTTCAAAAACTACAGTAATTAATAAAATTTCAATTGAGCATAATTATATGAAAAGCTGATGAAAATTCAAATTTTAAAATACGATTGTCATTTTCTCGCGATGCTCTTTCGAATGGTACTAAAATTTTTGAATTTAGAGCCAAATTGAGTATTTTTTTTCCAGAAAATACAGTAATTATTTAAATTTCAATTGAGCATAATTATATGAAAAATTGATGAAAATTCAAATTTTAAAATATGATTGTCATTTTCTCGCGATGCTCTTTCGAATGGTACTAAAATTTTTGAATTTAGAGCCAAATTGAGTATTTTTTTTTCAAAAACTGCAGTAATTAATAAAATTTCAATTGAGCATAATTATATGAAAAATTGATGAAAATTCAAATTTTAAAATATGATTGTCATTTTCTCGCGATGCTCTTTCGAATGGTACTAAAATTTTTGAATTTAGAGCCAAATTGAGTATTTTTTTTTCAAAAACTACAGTAATTAATAAAATTTCAATTGAGCATAATTATATGAAAAGCTGATGAAAATTCAAATTTTAAAATATGATTGTCATTTTCTCGCGATGCTCTTTCGAATGGTACTAAAATTTTTGAATTTAGAGCCAAATTGAGTATTTTTTTTTCAAAAACTGCAGTAATTAATAAAATTTCAATTGAGCATAATTATATGAAAAATTGATGAAAATTCAAAATTTAAAATATGATTGTCATTTTCTCGCGATGCTCTTTCGAATGGTACTAAAATTTTTGAATTTAGATCCAAATTGAGTATTTTTTTTTCAAAAACTACAGTAATTAATAAAATTTCAATTGAGCATAATTATATGAAAAGCTGATGAAAATTCAAATTTTAAAATACGATTGTCATTTTCTCTCGATGCTCTTTCGAATGGTACTAAAATTTTTGAATTTAGAGCCAAATTGAGTATTTTTTTTTCCAGAAAATACAGTAATTATTTAAATTTCAATTGAGCATAATTATATGAAAAATTGATGAAAATTCAAATTTTAAAATATGATTGTCATTTTCTCGCGATGCTCTTTCGAATGGTACTAAAATTTTTGAATTTAGAGCCAAATTGAGTATTTTTTTTTCCAGAAAATACAGTAATTATTTAAATTTCAATTGAGCATAATTATATGAAAAATTGATGAAAATTCAAATTTTAAAATATGATTGTCATTTTCTCGCGATGCTCTTTCGAATGGTACTAAAATTTTTGAATTTAAAGCCAAATTGAGTATTTTTTTTCCAGAAAATACAGTAATTAATAAAATTTCAATTGAGCATAATTATATGAAAAATTGATGAAAATTCAAATTTTAAAATATGATTGTCATTTTCTTGCGATGCTCTTTCGAATGGTACTAAAATTTTTGAATTTAGAGCCGAATTGAGTATTTTTTTCCAGAAACTACAGTAATTATTTAAATTTAAATTGAGCATAATTATATGAAAAATTGATGAAAATTCAAATTTTAAAATATGATTGTCATTTTCTTGCGATGCTCTTTCGAATGGTACTAAAATTTTTGAATTTAGAGCCGAATTGAGTTTTTTTTTTCCAGAAAATACAGTAATTATTTAAATTTCAATTGAGCATAATTATATGAAAAATTGATGAAAATTCAAATTTTAAAATATGATTGTCATTTTCTCGCGATGCTCTTTCGAATGGTACTAAAATTTTTGAATTTAGAGCCAAATTGAGTATTTTTTTTCCAGAAAATACAGTAATTATTTAAATTTCAATTGAGCATAATTATATGAAAAATTGATGAAAATTCAAATTTTAAAATATGATTGTCATTTTCTCGCGATGCTCTTTCGAATGGTACTAAAATTTTTGAATTTAGAGCCAAATTGAGTATTTTTTTTTCAAAAACTACAGTAATTAAGAAAATTTCAATTGAGCATAATTATATGAAAAATTGATGAAAATTCAAAATTTAAAATATGATTGTCATTTTCTCGCGATGCTCTTTCGAATGGTACTAAAATTTTTGAATTTAGAGCCAAATTGAGTATTTTTTTTCCAGAAAATACAGTAATTATTTAAATTTCAATTGAGCATAATTATATGAAAAATTGATGAAAATTCAAATTTTAAAATATGATTGTCATTTTCTCGCGATGCTCTTTCGAATGGTACTAAAATTTTTGAATTTAAAGCCAAATTGAGTATTTTTTTCCAGAAACTACAGTAATTATTTAAATTTAAATTGAGCATAATTATATGAAAAATTGATGAAAATTCAAATTTTAAAATATGATTGTCATTTTCTTGCGATGCTCTTTCGAATGGTACTAAAATTTTTGAATTTAGAGCCGAATTGAGTATTTTTTTCCAGAAACTACAGTAATTATTTAAATTTAAATTGAGCATAATTATATGAAAAATTGATGAAAATTCAAATTTTAAAATATGATTGTCATTTTCTTGCGATGCTCTTTCGAATGGTACTAAAATTTTTGAATTTAGAGCCGAATTGAGTATTTTTTTTCCAGAAAATACAGTAATTATTTAAATTTCAATTGAGCATAATTATATGAAAAATTGATGAAAATTCAAATTTTAAAATATGATTGTCATTTTCTCGCGATGCTCTTTCGAATGGTACTAAAATTTTTGAATTTAGAGCCAAATTGAGTATTTTTTTTCCAGAAAATACAGTAATTATTTAAATTTCAATTGAGCATAATTATATGAAAAATTGATGAAAATTCAAATTTTAAAATATGATTGTCATTTTCTCGCGATGCTCTTTCGAATGGTACTAAAATTTTTGAATTTAGAGAAAATTGAGTATTTTTTTTTCAAAAACTACAGTAATTAAGAAAATTTCAATTGAGCATAATTATATGAAAAATTGATGAAAATTCAAATTTTAAAATATGATTGTCATTTTCTTGCGATGCTCTTTCGAATGGTACTAAAATTTTTGAATTTAGAGCCGAATTGAGTATTTTTTTCCAGAAACTACAGTAATTATTTAAATTTAAATTGAGCATAATTATATGAAAAATTGATGAAAATTCAAATTTTAAAATATGATTGTCATTTTCTTGCGATGCTCTTTCGAATGGTACTAAAATTTTTGAATTTAGAGCCGAATTGAGTATTTTTTTTCCAGAAAATACAGTAATTATTTAAATTTCAATTGAGCATAATTATATGAAAAATTGATGAAAATTCAAATTTTAAAATATGATTGTCATTTTCTCGCGATGCTCTTTCGAATGGTACTAAAATTTTTGAATTTAGAGCCAAATTGAGTATTTTTTTTTCAAAAACTACAGTAATTAAGAAAATTTCAATTGAGCATAATTATATGAAAAATTGATGAAAATTCAAATTTTAAAATATGATTGTCATTTTCTTGCGATGCTCTTTCGAATGGTACTAAAATTTTTGAATTTAGAGCCAAATTGAGTATTTTTTTTCCAGAAAATACAGTAATTAATAAAATTTCAATTGAGCATAATTATATGAAAAATTGATGAAAATTGAATTTTAAAATATGATTGTCATTTTCTCGCGATGCTCTTTCGAATGGTACTAACATTTTTGAATTTAAAGCCAAATTGAGTATTTTTTTTCCAGAAAATACAGTAATTATTTAAATTTCAATTGAGCATAATTATATGAAAAATTGATGAAAATTCAAATTTTAAAATATGATTGTCATTTTCTCGCGATGCTCTTTCGAATGGTACTAAAATTTTTGAATTTAAAGCCAAATTGAGTATTTTTTTTCCAGAAAATACAGTAATTATTTAAATTTCAATTGAGCATAATTATATGAAAAATTGATGAAAATTCAAATTTTAAAATATGATTGTCATTTTCTCGCGATGCTCTTTCGAATGGTACTAAAATTTTTGAATTTAGAGCCAAATTGAGTATTTTTTTTCCAGAAAATACAGTAATTATTTAAATTTCAATTGAGCATAATTATATGAAAAATTGATGAAAATTCAAATTTTAAAATATGATTGTCATTTTCTCGCGATGCTCTTTCGAATGGTACTAAAATTTTTGAATTTAGAGCCAAATTGAGTATTTTTTTTCCAGAAACTACAGTAATTATTTAAATTTCAATTGAGCATAATTATATGAAAAATTGATGAAAATTCAAATTTTAAAATATGATTGTCATTTTCTCGCGATGCTCTTTCGAATGGTACTAAAATTTTTGAATTTAGAGCCAAATTGAGTATTTTTTTTTCAAAAACTACAGTAATTAATAAGTAAAAAAAATTTAAAATTTAGCCCACTAAC
Organism: Caenorhabditis virilis; assembly: GCA_964036255.1. NCBI lineage: Eukaryota > Metazoa > Nematoda > Chromadorea > Rhabditida > Rhabditidae > Caenorhabditis > Caenorhabditis virilis. The sequence continues at coordinate 18,341,718 of OZ038415.1, read as the reverse complement.
AGTGTAGTGTCACGAAGCGTATATTTCAGAAAATCATATCTCAAGACTGACACACAGGATTTCAGTCATTTTGGTACCATTCGAAAGAGAATGCGCGGTAGATTCTAATTCCACTTTAAATTTTGAGTTTTCGTCAATTTAAACGATTTTTAGACTCATTTAAAATTTAGCCCACTAACAGTGTAGTGTCACGAAGCGTATATTTCAGAAAATCATATCTCAAGACTGACACACAGGATTTCAGTCATTTTGGTACCATTCGAAAGAGAATGCGCGGTAGATTCTAATTCCACTTTAAATTTTGAGTTTTCGTCAATTTAAACAATTTTTAGACTCATTTAAAATTTAGCCCACTAACAGTGTAGTGTCACGAAGCGTATATTTCAGAAAATCATATCTCAAGACTGACACACAGGATTTCAGTCATTTTGGTATCATTCGAAAGAGAATGCGCGGTAGATTCTAATTCCACTTTAAATTTTGAGTTTTCGTCAATTTAAACGATTTTTAGACTCATTTAAAATTTAGCCCACTAACAGTGTAGTGTCACGAAGCGTATATTTCAGAAAATCATATCTCAAGACTGACACACAGGATTTCAGTCATTTTGGTACCATTGGAAAGAGAATGCGCGGTAGATTCTAATTCCACTTTAAATTTTGAGTTTTCGTCAATTTAAACGATTTTTAGACTCATTTAAAATTTAGCCCACTAACAGTGTAGTGTCACGAAGCGTATATTTCAGAAAATCATATCTCAAGACTGACACACAGGATTTCAGTCATTTTGGTACCATTCGAAAGAGAATGCGCGGTAGATTCTAATTCCACTTTAATTTTTGAGTTTTCGTCAATTTAAACGATTTTTAGACTCATTTAAAATTTAGCCCACTAACAGTGTAGTGTCACGAAGCGTATATTTCAGAAAATCATATCTCAAGACTGACACACAGGATTTCAGTCATTTTGGTACCATTCGAAAGAGAATGCGCGGTAGATTCTAATTCCACTTTAAATTTTGAGTTTTCGTCAATTTAAACGATTTTTAGACTCATTTAAAATTTAGCCCACTAACAGTGTAGTGTCACGAAGCGTATATTTCAGAAAATCATATCTCAAGACTGACACACAGGATTTCAGTCATTTTGGTACCATTCGAAAGAGAATGCGCGGTAGATTCAAATTCCACTTTAAATTTTGAGTTTTCGTCAATTTAAACGATTTTTAGACTCATTTAAAATTTAGCCCACTAACAGTGTAGTGTCACGAAGCGTATATTTCAGAAAATCATATCTCAAGACTGACACAGAGGATTTCAGTCATTTTGGTACCATTCGAAAGAGAATGCGCGGTAGATTCTAATTCCACTTTAATTTTTGAGTTTTCGTCAATTTAAACGATTTTTAGACTCATTTAAAATTTAGCCCACTAACAGTGTAGTGTCACGAAGCGTATATTTCAGAAAATCATATCTCAAGACTGACACACAGGATTTCAGTCATTTTGGTACCATTCGAAAGAGAATGCGCGGTAGATTCTAATTCCACTTTAAATTTTGAGTTTTCGTCAATTTAAACGATTTTTAGACTCATTTAAAATTTAGCCCACTAACAGTGTAGTGTCACGAAGCGTATATTTCAGAAAATCATATCTCAAGACTGACACACAGGATTTCAGTCATTTTGGTACCATTCGAAAGAGAATGCGCGGTAGATTCTAATTCCACTTTAAATTTTGAGTTTTCGTCAATTTAAACGATTTTTAGACTCATTTAAAATTTAGCCCACTAACAGTGTAGTGTCACGAAGCGTATATTTCAGAAAATCATATCTCAAGACTGACACACAGGATTTCAGTCATTTTGGTACCATTCGAAAGAGAATGCGCGGTAGATTCTAATTCCACTTTAAATTTTGAGTTTTCGTCAATTTAAACAATTTTTAGACTCATTTAAAATTTAGCCCACTAACAGTGTAGTGTCACGAAGCGTATATTTCAGAAAATCATATCTCAAGACTGACACACAGGATTTCAGTCATTTTGGTATCATTCGAAAGAGAATGCGCGGTAGATTCTAATTCCACTTTAAATTTTGAGTTTTCGTCAATTTAAACGATTTTTAGACTCATTTAAAATTTAGCCCACTAACAGTGTAGTGTCACGAAGCGTATATTTCAGAAAATCATATCTCAAGACTGACACACAGGATTTCAGTCATTTTGGTACCATTGGAAAGAGAATGCGCGGTAGATTCTAATTCCACTTTAAATTTTGAGTTTTCGTCAATTTAAACGATTTTTAGACTCATTTAAAATTTAGCCCACTAACAGTGTAGTGTCACGAAGCGTATATTTCAGAAAATCATATCTCAAGACTGACACACAGGATTTCAGTCATTTTGGTACCATTCGAAAGAGAATGCGCGGTAGATTCTAATTCCACTTTAATTTTTGAGTTTTCGTCAATTTAAACGATTTTTAGACTCATTTAAAATTTAGCCCACTAACAGTGTAGTGTCACGAAGCGTATATTTCAGAAAATCATATCTCAAGACTGACACACAGGATTTCAGTCATTTTGGTACCATTCGAAAGAGAATGCGCGGTAGATTCTAATTCCACTTTAAATTTTGAGTTTTCGTCAATTTAAACGATTTTTAGACTCATTTAAAATTTAGCCCACTAACAGTGTAGTGTCACGAAGCGTATATTTCAGAAAATCATATCTCAAGACTGACACACAGGATTTCAGTCATTTTGGTACCATTCGAAAGAGAATGCGCGGTAGATTCAAATTCCACTTTAAATTTTGAGTTTTCGTCAATTTAAACGATTTTTAGACTCATTTAAAATTTAGCCCACTAACAGTGTAGTGTCACGAAGCGTATATTTCAGAAAATCATATCTCAAGACTGACACACAGGATTTCAGTCATTTTGGTACCATTCGAAAGAGAATGCGCGGTAGATTCTAATTCCACTTTAAATTTTGAGTTTTCGTCAATTTAAACGATTTTTAGACTCATTTAAAATTTAGCCCACTAACAGTGTAGTGTCACGAAGCGTATATTTCAGAAAATCATATCTCAAGACTGACACACAGGATTTCAGTCATTTTGGTACCATTCGAAAGAGAATGCGCGGTAGATTCTAATTCCACTTTAAATTTTGAGTTTTCGTCAATTTAAACGATTTTTAGACTCATTTAAAATTTAGCCCACTAACAGTGTAGTGTCACGAAGCGTATATTTCAGAAAATCATATCTCAAGACTGACACACAGGATTTCAGTCATTTTGGTACCATTCGAAAGAGAATGCGCGGTAGATTCTAATTCCACTTTAAATTTTGAGTTTTCGTCAATTTAAACGATTTTTAGACTTATTTAAAATTTAGCCCACTAACAGTGTAGTGTCACGAAGCGTATATTTCAGAAAATCATATCTCAAGACTGACACACAGGATTTCAGTCATTTTGGTACCATTCGAAAGAGAATGCGCGGTAGATTCTTATTCCACTTTAATTTTTGAGTTTTCGTCAATTTAAACGATTTTTAGACTCATTTAAAATTTAGCCCACTAACAGTGTAGTGTCACGAAGCGTATATTTCAGAAAATCATATCTCAAGACTGACACACAGGATTTCAGTCATTTTGGTACCATTCGAAAGAGAATGCGCGGTAGACTCTAATTCCACTTTAAATTTTGAGTTTTCGTCAATTTAAACGATTTTTAGACTCATTTAAAATTTAGCCCACTAACAGTGTAGTGTCACGAAGCGTATATTTCAGAAAATCATATCTCAAGACTGACACACAGGATTTCAGTCATTTTGGTACCATTCGAAAGAGAATGCGCGGTAGATTCTAATTCCACTTTAAATTTTGAGTTTTCGTCAATTTAAACGATTTTTAGACTCATTTAAAATTTAGCCCACTAACAGTGTAGTGTCACGAAGCGTATATTTCAGAAAATCATATCTCAAGACTGACACACAGGATTTCAGTCATTTTGGTACCATTCGAAAGAGAATGCGCGGTAGATTCAAATTCCACTTTAAATTTTGAGTTTTCGTCAATTTAAACGATTTTTAGACTCATTTAAAATTTAGCCCACTAACAGTGTAGTGTCACGAAGCGTATATTTCAGAAAATCATATCTCAAGACTGACACACAGGATTTCAGTCATTTTGGTACCATTCGAAAGAGAATGCGCGGTAGATTCTAATTCCACTTTAAATTTTGAGTTTTCGTCAATTTAAACGATTTTTAGACTCATTTAAAATTTAGCCCACTAACAGTGTAGTGTCACGAAGCGTATATTTCAGAAAATCATATCTCAAGACTGACACACAGGATTTCAGTCATTTTGGTACCATTCGAAAGAGAATGCGCGGTAGATTCTAATTCCACTTTAAATTTTGAGTTTTCGTCAATTTAAACGATTTTTAGACTCATTTAAAATTTAGCCCACTAACAGTGTAGTGTCACGAAGCGTATATTTCAGAAAATCATATCTCAAGACTGACACACAGGATTTCAGTCATTTTGGTACCATTCGAAAGAGAATGCGCGGTAGATTCTAATTCCACTTCAAATTTTGAGTTTTCGTCAATTTAAACGATTTTTAGACTCATTTAAAATTTAGCCCACTAACAGTGTAGTGTCACGAAGCGTATATTTCAGAAAATCATATCTCAAGACTGACACACAGGATTTCAGTCATTTTGGTACCATTCGAAAGAGAATGCGCGGTAGATTCTAATTCCACTTTAAATTTTGAGTTTTCGTCAATTTAAACGATTTTTAGACTCATTTAAAATTTAGCCCACTAACAGTGTAGTGTCACGAAGCGTATATTTCAGAAAATCATATCTCAAGACTGACACACAGGATTTCAGTCATTTTGGTACCATTCGAAAGAGAATGCGCGGTAGATTCTAATTCCACTTTAAATTTTGAGTTTTCGTCAATTTAAACGATTTTTAGACTCATTTAAAATTTAGCCCACTAACAGTGTAGTGTCACGAAGCGTATATTTCAGAAAATCATATCTCAAGACTGACACACAGGATTTCAGTCATTTTGGTACCATTCGAAAGAGAATGCGCGGTAGATTCTAATTCCACTTTAAATTTTGAGTTTTCGTCAATTTAAACGATTTTTAGACTCATTTAAAATTTAGCCCACTAACAGTGTAGTGTCACGAAGCGTATATTTCAGAAAATCATATCTCAAGACTGACACACAGGATTTCAGTCATTTTGGTACCATTCGAAAGAGAATGCCCGGTAGATTCTAATTCCACTTTAAATTTTGAGTTTTCGTCAATTTAAACGATTTTTAGACTCATTTAAAATTTAGCCCACTAACAGTGTAGTGTCACGAAGCGTATATTTCAGAAAATCATATCTCAAGACTGACACACAGGATTTCAGTCATTTTGGTACCATTCGAAAGAGAATGCGCGGTAGATTCTAATTCCACTTTAAATTTTGAGTTTTCGTCAATTTAAACGATTTTTAGACTCATTTAAAATTTAGCCCACTAACAGTGTAGTGTCACGAAGCGTATATTTCAGAAAATCATATCTCAAGACTGACACACAGGATTTCAGTCATTTTGGTACCATTCGAAAGAGAATGCGCGGTAGATTCTAATTCCACTTTAAATTTTGAGTTTTCGTCAATTTAAACGATTTTTAGACTCATTTAAAATTTAGCCCACTAACAGTGTAGTGTCACGAAGCGTATATTTCAGAAAATCATATCTCAAGACTGACACACAGGATTTCAGTCATTTTGGTACCATTCGAAAGAGAATGCGCGGTAGATTCTAATTCCACTTCAAATTTTGAGTTTTCGTCAATTTAAACGATTTTTAGACTCATTTAAAATTTAGCCCACTAACAGTGTAGTGTCACGAAGCGTATATTTCAGAAAATCATATCTCAAGACTGACACACAGGATTTCAGTCATTTTGGTACCATTCGAAAGAGAATGCGCGGTAGATTCTAATTCCACTTTAAATTTTGAGTTTTCGTCAATTTAAACGATTTTTAGACTCATTTAAAATTTAGCCCACTAACAGTGTAGTGTCACGAAGCGTATATTTCAGAAAATCATATCTCAAGACTGACTCACAGGATTTCAGTCATTTTGGTACCATTCGAAAGAGAATAGCGCGGTAGATTCTAATTCCACTTTCAATTTTGAGTTTTCGTCAATTTAAACGATTTTAAGACTCATTTAAAATTTAGCCCCACTAACAGTGTAGTGTCACGAAGCGTATATTTCAGAAAATCATATCTCAAGACTGACACACAGGATTTCAGTCATTTTGGTACCATTCGAAAGAGAATAGCGCGGTAGATTCTAATTCCACTTTAAATTTTGAGTTTTCGTCAATTTAAACGATTTTTAGACTCATTTAAAATTTAGCCCCACTAACAGTGTAGTGTCACGAAGCGTATATTTCAGAAAATCATATCTCAAGACTGACACACAGGATTTCAGTCATTTTGGTACCATTCGAAAGAGAATGACGCGGTAGATTCTAATTCCACTTTCAATTTTGAGTTTTCGTCAATTTAAACGATTTTTAGACTCATTTAAAATTTAGCCCCACTAACAGTGTAGTGTCACGAAGCGTATATTTCAGAAAATCATATCTCAAGACTGACACACAGGATTTCAGTCATTTTGGTACCGTTCGAAAGAGAATAGCGCGGTAGATTCTAATTCCACTTTAAATTTTGAGTTTTCGTCAATTTAAACGATTTTTAGACTCATTTAAAATTTAGCCCCACTAACAGTGTAGTGTCACGAAGCGTATATTTCAGAAAATCATATCTCAAGACTGACACACAGGATTTCAGTCATTTTGGTACCATTCGAAAGAGAATAGCGCGGTAGATTCTAATTCCACTTTCAATTTTGAGTTTTCGTCAATTTAAACGATTTTTAGACTCATTTAAAATTTAGCCCCACTAACAAGTGTAGTGTCACGAAGCGTATATTTCAGAAAATCATATCTCAAGACTGACACACAGGATTTCAGTCATTTTGGTACCATTCGAAAGAGAATGACGCGGTAGATTCTAATTCCACTTTAAATTTTGAGTTTTCGTCAATTTAAACGATTTTTAGACTCATTTAAAATTTAGCCCCACTAACAGTGTAGTTTCACGAAGCGTATATTTCAGAAAATCATATCTCAAGACTGACACACAGGATTTCAGTCATTTTGGTACCATTCGAAAGAGAATACGCGGTAGATTCTAATTCCACTTTAAATTTTGAGTTTTCGTCAATTTAAACGATTTTTAGACTCATTTAAAATTTAGCCCCACTAACAGTGTAGTGTCACGAAGCGTATATTTCAGAAAATCATATCTCAAGACTGACACACAGGATTTCAGTCATTTTGGTACCATTCGAAAGAGAATACGCGGTAGATTCTAATTCCACTTTAAATTTTGAGTTTTCGTCAATTTAAACGATTTTTAGACTCATTTAAAATTTAGCCCCACTAACAGTGTAGTGTCACGAAGCGTATATTTCAGAAAATCATATCTCAAGACTGACACACAGGATTTCAGTCATTTTGGTACCATTCGAAAGAGAATAGCGCGGTAGATTCTAATCCACTTTCAATTTTGAGTTTTCGTCAATTTAAACGATTTTAAGACTCATTTAAAATTTAGCCCCACTAACAGTGTAGTGTCACGAAGCGTATATTTCAGAAAATCATATCTCAAGACTGACACACAGGATTTCAGTCATTTTGGTACCATTCGAAAGAGAATACGCGGTAGATTCTAATTCCACTTTCAATTTTGAGTTTTCGTCAATTTAAACGATTTTTAGACTCATTTAAAATTTAGCCCCACTAACAGTGTAGTGTCACGAAGCGTATATTTCAGAAAATCATATCTCAAGACTGACACACAGGATTTCAGTCATTTTGGTACCATTCGAAAGAGAATAGCGCGGTAGATTCTAATTCCACTTGAAATTTTGAGTTTTCGTCAATTTAAACGATTTTTAGACTCATTTAAAATTTAGCCCCACTAACAGTGTAGTGTCACGAAGCGTATATTTCAGAAAATCATATCTCAAGACTGACTCACAGGATTTCAGTCATTTTGGTACCATTCGAAAGAGAATACGCGGTAGATTCTAATTCCACTTTCAATTTTGAGTTTTCGTCAATTTAAACGATTTTAAGACTCATTTAAAATTTACCCCACTAACAATGTAGTTTCACGAAGCGTATATTTCAGAAAATCATATCTCAAGACTGACTCACAGGATTTCAGTCATTTTGGTACCATTCGAAAGAGAATACGCGGTAGATTCTAATTCCACTTTCAATTTTGAGTTTTCGTCAATTTAAACGATTTTAAGACTCATTTAAAATTTACCCCACTAACAGTGTAGTGACACGAAGCGTATATTTCAGAAAATCATATCTCAAGACTGACTCACAGGATTTCAGTCATTTTGGTACCATTCGAAAGAGAATACGCGGTAGATTCTAATTCCACTTTAAATTTTGAGTTTTCATCAATTTAAACGATTTTTAGACTCATTTAAAATTTACCCCACTAACAATGTAGTTTCACGAAGCGTATATTTCAGAAAATCATATCTCAAGACTGACACTCAGGATTTCAGTCATTTTGGTTCCATTCGAAAGAGAATACGCGGTAGATTCTAATTCCACTTTAAATTTTGAGTTTTCGTCAATTTAAACGATTTTAAGACTCATTTAAAATTTACCCCACTAACAGTGTAGTGTCACGAAGCGTATATTTCAGAAAATCATATCTCAAGACTGACTCACAGGATTTCAGTCATTTTGGTACCATTCGAAAGAGAATACGCGGTAGATTCTAATTCCACTTTCAATTTTGAGTTTTCGTCAATTTAAACGATTTTAAGACTCATTTAAAATTTACCCCACTAACAGTGTAGTGACACGAAGCGTATATTTCAGAAAATCATATCTCAAGACTGACTCACAGGATTTCAGTCATTTTGGTACCATTCGAAAGAGAATACGCGGTAGATTCTAATTCCACTTTAAATTTTGAGTTTTCATCAATTTAAACGATTTTTAGACTCATTTAAAATTTACCCCACTAACAATGTAGTTTCACGAAGCGTATATTTCAGAAAATCATATCTCAAGACTGACACTCAGGATTTCAGTCATTTTGGTTCCATTCGAAAGAGAATACGCGGTAGATTCTAATTCCACTTTAAATTTTGAGTTTTCGTCAATGTAAACGATTTTAAGACTCATTTAAAATTTACCCCACTAACAATGTAGTTTCACGAAGCGTATATTTCAGAAAATCATATCTCAAGACTGACACACAGGATTTCAGTCATTTTGGTACCATTCGAAAGAGAATACGCGGTAGATTCTAATTCCACTTTAAATTTTGAGTTTTCGTCAATTTAAACGATTTTAAGACTCATTTAAAATTTACCCCACTAACAATGTAGTTTCACGAAGCGTATATTTCAGAAAATCATATCTCAAGACTGACACACAGGATTTCAGTCATTTTGGTACCATTCTAAAGAGAATACGCGGTAGATTCTAATTCCACTTTAAATTTTGAGTTTTCGTCAATTTAAACGATTTTTAGACTCATTTAAAATTTACCCCACTAACAATGTAGTTTCACGAAGCGTATATTTCAGAAAATCATATCTCAAGACTGACACACAGGATTTCAGTCATTTTGGTACCATTCGAAAGAGAATACGCGGTAGATTCTAATTCCACTTTATATTTTGAGTTTTCGTCAATTTAAACGATTTTTAGACTCATTTAAAATTTACCCCACTAACAATGTAGTTTCACGAAGCGTATATTTCAGAAAATCATATCACAAGACTGACACACAGGATTTCAGTCATTTTGGTACCATTCGAAAGAGAATACGCGGTAGATTCTAATTCCACTTTAAATTTTGAGTTTTCATCAATTTAAACGATTTTTAGACTCATTTAAAATTTACCCCACTAACAATGTAGTTTCACGAAGCGTATATTTCAGAAAATCATATCTCAAGACTGACACACAGGATTTCAGTCATTTTGGTACCATTCGAAAGAGAATACGCGGTAGATTCTAATTCCACTTTAAATTTTGAGTTTTCGTCAATTTAAACGATTTTAAGACTCATTTAAAATTTACCCCACTAACAATGTAGTTTCACGAAGCGTATATTTCAGAAAATCATATCTCAAGACTGACACACAGGATTTCAGTCATTTTGGTACCATTCGAAAGAGAATACGCGGTAGATTCTAATTCCACTTTATATTTTGAGTTTTCGTCAATTTAAACGATTTTAAGACTCATTTAAAATTTACCCCACTAACAATGTAGTTTCACGAAGCGTATATTTCAGAAAATCATATCTCAAGACTGACACACAGGATTTCAGTCATTTTGGTACCATTCGAAAGAGAATACGCGGTAGATTCTAATTCCACTTTAAATTTTGAGTTTTCATCAATTTAAACGATTTTTAGACTCATTTAAAATTTACCCCACTAACAATGTAGTTTCACGAAGCGTATATTTCAGAAAATCATATCACAAGACTGACACACAGGATTTCAGTCATTTTGGTACCATTCGAAAGAGAATACGCGGTAGATTCTAATTCCACTTTAAATTTTGAGTTTTCGTCAATTTAAACGATTTTAAGACTCATTTAAAATTTACCCCACTAACAATGTAGTTTCACGAAGCGTATATTTCAGAAAATCATATCTCAAGACTGACACACAGGATTTCAGTCATTTTGGTACCATTCGAAAGAGAATACGCGGTAGATTCTAATTCCACTTTATATTTTGAGTTTTCGTCAATTTAAACGATTTTTAGACTCATTTAAAATTTACCCCACTAACAATGTAGTTTCACGAAGCGTATATTTCAGAAAATCATATCTCAAGACTGACACACAGGATTTCAGTCATTTTGGTACCATTCGAAAGAGAATACGCGGTAGATTCTAATTCCACTTTATATTTTGAGTTTTCGTCAATTTAAACGATTTTTAGACTCATTTAAAATTTACCCCACTAACAATGTAGTTTCACGAAGCGTATATTTCAGAAAATCATATCACAAGACTGACACACAGGATTTCAGTCATTTTGGTACCATTCGAAAGAGAATACGCGGTAGATTCTAATTCCACTTTAAATTTTGAGTTTTCATCAATTTAAACGATTTTTAGACTCATTTAAAATTTACCCCACTAACAATGTAGTTTCACGAAGCGTATATTTCAGAAAATCATATCTCAAGACTGACACACAGGATTTCAGTCATTTTGGTACCATTCGAAAGAGAATACGCGGTAGATTCTAATTCCACTTTAAATTTTGAGTTTTCGTCAATTTAAACGATTTTAAGACTCATTTAAAATTTACCCCACTAACAATGTAGTTTCACGAAGCGTATATTTCAGAAAATCATATCTCAAGACTGACACACAGGATTTCAGTCATTTTGGTACCATTCGAAAGAGAATACGCGGTAGATTCTAATTCCACTTTATATTTTGAGTTTTCGTCAATTTAAACGATTTTAAGACTCATTTAAAATTTACCCCACTAACAATGTAGTTTCACGAAGCGTATATTTCAGAAAATCATATCTCAAGACTGACACACAGGATTTCAGTCATTTTGGTACCATTCGAAAGAGAATACGCGGTAGATTCTAATTCCACTTTATATTTTGAGTTTTCGTCAATTTAAACGATTTTTAGACTCATTTAAAATTTACCCCACTAACAATGTAGTTTCACGAAGCGTATATTTCAGAAAATCATATCACAAGACTGACACACAGGATTTCAGTCATTTTGGTACCATTCGAAAGAGAATACGCGGTAGATTCTAATTCCACTTTAAATTTTGAGTTTTCATCAATTTAAACGATTTTTAGACTCATTTAAAATTTACCCCACTAACAATGTAGTTTCACGAAGCGTATATTTCAGAAAATCATATCACAAGACTGACACACAGGATTTCAGTCATTTTGGTACCATTCGAAAGAGAATACGCGGTAGATTCTAATTCCACTTTAAATTTTGAGTTTTCGTCAATTTAAACGATTTTAAGACTCATTTAAAATTTACCCCACTAACAATGTAGTTTCACGAAGCGTATATTTCAGAAAATCATATCTCAAGACTGACACACAGGATTTCAGTCATTTTGGTACCATTCGAAAGAGAATACGCGGTAGATTCTAATTCCACTTTATATTTTGAGTTTTCGTCAATTTAAACGATTTTTAGACTCATTTAAAATTTACCCCACTAACAATGTAGTTTCACGAAGCGTATATTTCAGAAAATCATATCACAAGACTGACACACAGGATTTCAGTCATTTTGGTACCATTCGAAAGAGAATACGCGGTAGATTCTAATTCCACTTTAAATTTTGAGTTTTCATCAATTTAAACGATTTTTAGACTCATTTAAAATTTACCCCACTAACAATGTAGTTTCACGAAGCGTATATTTCAGAAAATCATATCACAAGACTGACACACAGGATTTCAGTCATTTTGGTACCATTCGAAAGAGAATACGCGGTAGATTCTAATTCCACTTTAAATTTTGAGTTTTCGTCAATTTAAACGATTTTAAGACTCATTTAAAATTTACCCCACTAACAATGTAGTTTCACGAAGCGTATATTTCAGAAAATCATATCTCAAGACTGACACACAGGATTTCAGTCATTTTGGTACCATTCGAAAGAGAATACGCGGTAGATTCTAATTCCACTTTATATTTTGAGTTTTCGTCAATTTAAACGATTTTAAGACTCATTTAAAATTTACCCCACTAACAATGTAGTTTCACGAAGCGTATATTTCAGAAAATCATATCTCAAGACTGACACACAGGATTTCAGTCATTTTGGTACCATTCGAAAGAGAATACGCGGTAGATTCTAATTCCACTTTAAATTTTGAGTTTTCATCAATTTAAACGATTTTTAGACTCATTTAAAATTTACCCCACTAACAATGTAGTTTCACGAAGCGTATATTTCAGAAAATCATATCACAAGACTGACACACAGGATTTCAGTCATTTTGGTACCATTCGAAAGAGAATACGCGGTAGATTCTAATTCCACTTTAAATTTTGAGTTTTCATCAATTTAAACGATTTTTAGACTCATTTAAAATTTACCCCACTAACAATGTAGTTTCACGAAGCGTATATTTCAGAAAATCATATCACAAGACTGACACACAGGATTTCAGTCATTTTGGTACCATTCGAAAGAGAATACGCGGTAGATTCTAATTCCACTTTAAATTTTGAGTTTTCGTCAATTTAAACGATTTTAAGACTCATTTAAAATTTACCCCACTAACAATGTAGTTTCACGAAGCGTATATTTCAGAAAATCATATCTCAAGACTGACACACAGGATTTCAGTCATTTTGGTACCATTCGAAAGAGAATACGCGGTAGATTCTAATTCCACTTTATATTTTGAGTTTTCGTCAATTTAAACGATTTTAAGACTCATTTAAAATTTACCCCACTAACAATGTAGTTTCACGAAGCGTATATTTCAGAAAATCATATCTCAAGACTGACACACAGGATTTCAGTCATTTTGGTACCATTCGAAAGAGAATACGCGGTAGATTCTAATTCCACTTTATATTTTGAGTTTTCGTCAATTTAAACGATTTTAAGACTCATTTAAAATTTACCCCACTAACAATGTAGTTTCACGAAGCGTATATTTCAGAAAATCATATCTCAAGACTGACACACAGGATTTCAGTCATTTTGGTACCATTCGAAAGAGAATACGCGGTAGATTCTAATTCCACTTTATATTTTGAGTTTTCGTCAATTTAAACGATTTTAAGACTCATTTAAAATTTACCCCACTAACAATGTAGTTTCACGAAGCGTATATTTCAGAAAATCATATCTCAAGACTGACACACAGGATTTCAGTCATTTTGGTACCATTCGAAAGAGAATACGCGGTAGATTCTAATTCCACTTTAAATTTTGAGTTTTCATCAATTTAAACGATTTTTAGACTCATTTAAAATTTACCCCACTAACAATGTAGTTTCACGAAGCGTATATTTCAGAAAATCATATCACAAGACTGACACACAGGATTTCAGTCATTTTGGTACCATTCGAAAGAGAATACGCGGTAGATTCTAATTCCACTTTAAATTTTGAGTTTTCGTCAATTTAAACGATTTTAAGACTCATTTAAAATTTACCCCACTAACAATGTAGTTTCACGAAGCGTATATTTCAGAAAATCATATCTCAAGACTGACACACAGGATTTCAGTCATTTTGGTACCATTCGAAAGAGAATACGCGGTAGATTCTAATTCCACTTTATATTTTGAGTTTTCGTCAATTTAAACGATTTTAAGACTCATTTAAAATTTACCCCACTAACAATGTAGTTTCACGAAGCGTATATTTCAGAAAATCATATCTCAAGACTGACACACAGGATTTCAGTCATTTTGGTACCATTCGAAAGAGAATACGCGGTAGATTCTAATTCCACTTTATATTTTGAGTTTTCGTCAATTTAAACGATTTTTAGACTCATTTAAAATTTACCCCACTAACAATGTAGTTTCACGAAGCGTATATTTCAGAAAATCATATCACAAGACTGACACACAGGATTTCAGTCATTTTGGTACCATTCGAAAGAGAATACGCGGTAGATTCTAATTCCACTTTAAATTTTGAGTTTTATCAATTTAAACGATTTTTAGACTCATTTAAAATTTACCCCACTAACAATGTAGTTTCACGAAGCGTATATTTCAGAAAATCATATCTCAAGACTGACTCACAGGATTTCAGTCATTTTGGTACCATTCGAAAGAGAATACGCGGTAGATTCTAATTCCACTTTAAATTTTGAGTTTTCGTCAATTTAAACGATTTTAAGACTCATTTAAAATTTACCCCACTAACAGTGTAGTGTCACGAAGCGTATATTTCAGAAAATCGTATCTCAAGACTGACTCACAGGATTTCAGTCATTTTGGTACCATTCGAAAGAGAATACGCGGTAGATTCTAATTCCACTTTAAATTTTGAGTTTTCATCAATTTAAACGATTTTTAGACTCATTTAAAATTTACCCCACTAACAATGTAGTTTCACGAAGCGTATATTTCAGAAAATCATATCTCAAGACTGACACACAGGATTTCAGTCATTTTGGTACCATTCGAAAGAGAATACGCGGTAGATTCTAATTCCACTTTAAATTTTGAGTTTTATCAATTTAAACGATTTTTAGACTCATTTAAAATTTACCCCACTAACAATGTAGTTTCACGAAGCGTATATTTCAGAAAATCATATCTCAAGACTGACTCACAGGATTTCAGTCATTTTGGTACCATTCGAAAGAGAATACGCGGTAGATTCTAATTCCACTTTAAATTTTGAGTTTTCGTCAATTTAAACGATTTTAAGACTCATTTAAAATTTACCCCACTAACAGTGTAGTGTCACGAAGCGTATATTTCAGAAAATCGTATCTCAAGACTGACTCACAGGATTTCAGTCATTTTGGTACCATTCGAAAGAGAATACGCGGTAGATTCTAATTCCACTTTAAATTTTGAGTTTTCATCAATTTAAACGATTTTTAGACTCATTTAAAATTTACCCCACTAACAATGTAGTTTCACGAAGCGTATATTTCAGAAAATCATATCTCAAGACTGACACACAGGATTTCAGTCATTTTGGTACCATTCGAAAGAGAATACGCGGTAGATTCTAATTCCACTTTAAATTTTGAGTTTTATCAATTTAAACGATTTTTAGACTCATTTAAAATTTACCCCACTAACAATGTAGTTTCACGAAGCGTATATTTCAGAAAATCATATCTCAAGACTGACTCACAGGATTTCAGTCATTTTGGTACCATTCGAAAGAGAATACGCGGTAGATTCTAATTCCACTTTAAATTTTGAGTTTTCGTCAATTTAAACGATTTTAAGACTCATTTAAAATTTACCCCACTAACAATGTAGTTTCACGAAGCGTATATTTCAGAAAATCATATCTCAAGACTGACACACAGGATTTCAGTCATTTTGGTACCATTCGAAAGAGAATACGCGGTAGATTCTAATTCCACTTTATATTTTGAGTTTTCGTCAATTTAAACGATTTTAAGACTCATTTAAAATTTACCCCACTAACAATGTAGTTTCACGAAGCGTATATTTCAGAAAATCATATCTCAAGACTGACACACAGGATTTCAGTCATTTTGGTACCATTCGAAAGAGAATACGCGGTAGATTCTAATTCCACTTTATATTTTGAGTTTTCGTCAATTTAAACGATTTTAAGACTCATTTAAAATTTACCCCACTAACAATGTAGTTTCACGAAGCGTATATTTCAGAAAATCATATCTCAAGACTGACACACAGGATTTCAGTCATTTTGGTACCATTCGAAAGAGAATACGCGGTAGATTCTAATTCCACTTTAAATTTTGAGTTTTCATCAATTTAAACGATTTTTAGACTCATTTAAAATTTACCCCACTAACAATGTAGTTTCACGAAGCGTATATTTCAGAAAATCATATCACAAGACTGACACACAGGATTTCAGTCATTTTGGTACCATTCGAAAGAGAATACGCGGTAGATTCTAATTCCACTTTAAATTTTGAGTTTTCGTCAATTTAAACGATTTTAAGACTCATTTAAAATTTACCCCACTAACAATGTAGTTTCACGAAGCGTATATTTCAGAAAATCATATCTCAAGACTGACACACAGGATTTCAGTCATTTTGGTACCATTCGAAAGAGAATACGCGGTAGATTCTAATTCCACTTTATATTTTGAGTTTTCGTCAATTTAAACGATTTTAAGACTCATTTAAAATTTACCCCACTAACAATGTAGTTTCACGAAGCGTATATTTCAGAAAATCATATCTCAAGACTGACACACAGGATTTCAGTCATTTTGGTACCATTCGAAAGAGAATACGCGGTAGATTCTAATTCCACTTTATATTTTGAGTTTTCGTCAATTTAAACGATTTTTAGACTCATTTAAAATTTACCCCACTAACAATGTAGTTTCACGAAGCGTATATTTCAGAAAATCATATCACAAGACTGACACACAGGATTTCAGTCATTTTGGTACCATTCGAAAGAGAATACGCGGTAGATTCTAATTCCACTTTAAATTTTGAGTTTTATCAATTTAAACGATTTTTAGACTCATTTAAAATTTACCCCACTAACAATGTAGTTTCACGAAGCGTATATTTCAGAAAATCATATCTCAAGACTGACTCACAGGATTTCAGTCATTTTGGTACCATTCGAAAGAGAATACGCGGTAGATTCTAATTCCACTTTAAATTTTGAGTTTTCGTCAATTTAAACGATTTTAAGACTCATTTAAAATTTACCCCACTAACAGTGTAGTGTCACGAAGCGTATATTTCAGAAAATCGTATCTCAAGACTGACTCACAGGATTTCAGTCATTTTGGTACCATTCGAAAGAGAATACGCGGTAGATTCTAATTCCACTTTAAATTTTGAGTTTTCATCAATTTAAACGATTTTTAGACTCATTTAAAATTTACCCCACTAACAATGTAGTTTCACGAAGCGTATATTTCAGAAAATCATATCTCAAGACTGACACACAGGATTTCAGTCATTTTGGTACCATTCGAAAGAGAATACGCGGTAGATTCTAATTCCACTTTAAATTTTGAGTTTTATCAATTTAAACGATTTTTAGACTCATTTAAAATTTACCCCACTAACAATGTAGTTTCACGAAGCGTATATTTCAGAAAATCATATCTCAAGACTGACTCACAGGATTTCAGTCATTTTGGTACCATTCGAAAGAGAATACGCGGTAGATTCTAATTCCACTTTAAATTTTGAGTTTTCGTCAATTTAAACGATTTTAAGACTCATTTAAAATTTACCCCACTAACAGTGTAGTGTCACGAAGCGTATATTTCAGAAAATCGTATCTCAAGACTGACTCACAGGATTTCAGTCATTTTGGTACCATTCGAAAGAGAATACGCGGTAGATTCTAATTCCACTTTAAATTTTGAGTTTTCGTCAATTTAAACGATTTTAAGACTCATTTAAAATTTACCCCACTAACAGTGTAGTGTCACGAAGCGTATATTTCAGAAAATCGTATCTCAAGACTGACTCACAGGATTTCAGTCATTTTGGTACCATTCGAAAGAGAATACGCGGTAGATTCTAATTCCACTTTAAATTTTGAGTTTTCATCAATTTAAACGATTTTTAGACTCATTTAAAATTTACCCCACTAACAATGTAGTTTCACGAAGCGTATATTTCAGAAAATCATATCTCAAGACTGACACACAGGATTTCAGTCATTTTGGTACCATTCGAAAGAGAATACGCGGTAGATTCTAATTCCACTTTAAATTTTGAGTTTTATCAATTTAAACGATTTTTAGACTCATTTAAAATTTACCCCACTAACAATGTAGTTTCACGAAGCGTATATTTCAGAAAATCATATCTCAAGACTGACTCACAGGATTTCAGTCATTTTGGTACCATTCGAAAGAGAATACGCGGTAGATTCTAATTCCACTTTAAATTTTGAGTTTTCGTCAATTTAAACGATTTTAAGACTCATTTAAAATTTACCCCACTAACAGTGTAGTGTCACGAAGCGTATATTTCAGAAAATCGTATCTCAAGACTGACTCACAGGATTTCAGTCATTTTGGTACCATTCGAAAGAGAATACGCGGTAGATTCTAATTCCACTTTATATTTTGAGTTTTCGTCAATTTAAACGATTTTAAGACTCATTTAAAATTTACCCCACTAACAATGTAGTTTCACGAAGCGTATATTTCAGAAAATCATATCTCAAGACTGACACACAGGATTTCAGTCATTTTGGTACCATTCGAAAGAGAATACGCGGTAGATTCTAATTCCACTTTATATTTTGAGTTTTCGTCAATTTAAACGATTTTAAGACTCATTTAAAATTTACCCCACTAACAATGTAGTTTCACGAAGCGTATATTTCAGAAAATCATATCTCAAGACTGACACACAGGATTTCAGTCATTTTGGTACCATTCGAAAGAGAATACGCGGTAGATTCTAATTCCACTTTAAATTTTGAGTTTTCATCAATTTAAACGATTTTTAGACTCATTTAAAATTTACCCCACTAACAATGTAGTTTCACGAAGCGTATATTTCAGAAAATCATATCTCAAGACTGACACACAGGATTTCAGTCATTTTGGTACCATTCGAAAGAGAATACGCGGTAGATTCTAATTCCACTTTAAATTTTGAGTTTTCGTCAATTTAAACGATTTTAAGACTCATTTAAAATTTACCCCACTAACAGTGTAGTGTCACGAAGCGTATATTTCAGAAAATCGTATCTCAAGACTGACTCACAGGATTTCAGTCATTTTGGTACCATTCGAAAGAGAATACGCGGTAGATTCTAATTCCACTTTAAATTTTGAGTTTTCATCAATTTAAACGATTTTTAGACTCATTTAAAATTTACCCCACTAACAATGTAGTTTCACGAAGCGTATATTTCAGAAAATCATATCTCAAGACTGACACACAGGATTTCAGTCATTTTGGTACCATTCGAAAGAGAATACGCGGTAGATTCTAATTCCACTTTAAATTTTGAGTTTTCATCAATTTAAACGATTTTTAGACTCATTTAAAATTTACCCCACTAACAATGTAGTTTCACGAAGCGTATATTTCAGAAAATCATATCTCAAGACTGACACACAGGATTTCAGTCATTTTGGTACCATTCGAAAGAGAATACGCGGTAGATTCTAATTCCACTTTAAATTTTGAGTTTTATCAATTTAAACGATTTTTAGACTCATTTAAAATTTACCCCACTAACAATGTAGTTTCACGAAGCGTATATTTCAGAAAATCATATCTCAAGACTGACTCACAGGATTTCAGTCATTTTGGTACCATTCGAAAGAGAATACGCGGTAGATTCTAATTCCACTTTAAATTTTGAGTTTTCGTCAATTTAAACGATTTTAAGACTCATTTAAAATTTACCCCACTAACAGTGTAGTGTCACGAAGCGTATATTTCAGAAAATCGTATCTCAAGACTGACTCACAGGATTTCAGTCATTTTGGTACCATTCGAAAGAGAATACGCGGTAGATTCTAATTCCACTTTAAATTTTGAGTTTTCATCAATTTAAACGATTTTTAGACTCATTTAAAATTTACCCCACTAACAATGTAGTTTCACGAAGCGTATATTTCAGAAAATCATATCTCAAGACTGACACACAGGATTTCAGTCATTTTGGTACCATTCGAAAGAGAATACGCGGTAGATTCTAATTCCACTTTATATTTTGAGTTTTCGTCAATTTAAACGATTTTAAGACTCATTTAAAATTTACCCCACTAACAGTGTAGTTTCACGAAGCGTATATTTCAGAAAATCATATCTCAAGACTGACACACAGGATTTCAGTCATTTTGGTACCATTCGAAAGAGAATACGCGGTAGATTCTAATTCCACTTTATATTTTGAGTTTTCGTCAATTTAAACGATTTTAAGACTCATTTAAAATTTACCCCACTAACAATGTAGTTTCACGAAGCGTATATTTCAGAAAATCATATCTCAAGACTGACACACAGGATTTCAGTCATTTTGGTACCATTCGAAAGAGAATACGCGGTAGATTCTAATTCCACTTTAAATTTTGAGTTTTATCAATTTAAACGATTTTTAGACTCATTTAAAATTTACCCCACTAACAATGTAGTTTCACGAAGCGTATATTTCAGAAAATCATATCTCAAGACTGACTCACAGGATTTCAGTCATTTTGGTACCATTCGAAAGAGAATACGCGGTAGATTCTAATTCCACTTTAAATTTTGAGTTTTATCAATTTAAACGATTTTTAGACTCATTTAAAATTTACCCCACTAACAATGTAGTTTCACGAAGCGTATATTTCAGAAAATCATATCACAAGACTGACACACAGGATTTCAGTCATTTTGGTACCATTCGAAAGAGAATACGCGGTAGATTCTAATTCCACTTTAAATTTTGAGTTTTATCAATTTAAACGATTTTTAGACTCATTTAAAATTTACCCCACTAACAATGTAGTTTCACGAAGCGTATATTTCAGAAAATCATATCTCAAGACTGACTCACAGGATTTCAGTCATTTTGGTACCATTCGAAAGAGAATACGCGGTAGATTCTAATTCCACTTTAAATTTTGAGTTTTCGTCAATTTAAACGATTTTAAGACTCATTTAAAATTTACCCCACTAACAATGTAGTTTCACGAAGCGTATATTTCAGAAAATCATATCTCAAGACTGACACACAGGATTTCAGTCATTTTGGTACCATTCGAAAGAGAATACGCGGTAGATTCTAATTCCACTTTAAATTTTGAGTTTTATCAATTTAAACGATTTTTAGACTCATTTAAAATTTACCCCACTAACAATGTAGTTTCACGAAGCGTATATTTCAGAAAATCATATCTCAAGACTGACTCACAGGATTTCAGTCATTTTGGTACCATTCGAAAGAGAATACGCGGTAGATTCTAATTCCACTTTAAATTTTGAGTTTTCGTCAATTTAAACGATTTTTAGATTTATTTAAAATTTACCCCACTAACAATGTAGTTTCACGAAGCGTATATTTCAGAAAATCATATCACAAGACTGACACACAGGATTTCAGTCATTTTGGTACCATTCGAAAGAGAATACGCGGTAGATTCTAATTCCACTTTAAATTTTGAGTTTTCATCAATTTAAACGATTTTTAGACTCATTTAAAATTTACCCCACTAACAATGTAGTTTCACGAAGCGTATATTTCAGAAAATCATATCTCAAGACTGACACACAGGATTTCAGTCATTTTGGTACCATTCGAAAGAGAATACGCGGTAGATTCTAATTCCACTTTAAATTTTGAGTTTTCGTCAATTTAAACGATTTTTAGATTTATTTAAAATTTACCCCACTAACAATGTAGTTTCACGAAGCGTATATTTCAGAAAATCATATCACAAGACTGACACACAGGATTTCAGTCATTTTGGTACCATTCGAAAGAGAATACGCGGTAGATTCTAATTCCACTTTAAATTTTGAGTTTTCGTCAATTTAAACGATTTTAAGACTCATTTAAAATTTACCCCACTAACAGTGTAGTTTCACGAAGCGTATATTTCAGAAAATCATATCTCAAGACTGACTCACAGGATTTCAGTCATTTTGGTACCATTCGAAAGAGAATACGCGGTAGATTCTAATTCCACTTTAAATTTTGAGTTTTCATCAATTTAAACGATTTTTAGACTCATTTAAAATTTACCCCACTAACAATGTAGTTTCACGAAGCGTATATTTCAGAAAATCATATCTCAAGACTGACACACAGGATTTCAGTCATTTTGGTACCATTCGAAAGAGAATACGCGGTAGATTCTAATTCCACTTTAAGTTTTGAGTTTTCATCAATTTAAACGATTTTTAGACTCATTTAAAATTTACCCCACTAACAGTGTAGTGTCACGAAGCGTATATTTCAGAAAATCATATCTCAAGACTGACTCACAGGATTTCAGTCATTTTGGTACCATTCGAAAGAGAATACGCGGTAGATTCTAATTCCACTTTAAGTTTTGAGTTTTCATCAATTTAAACGATTTTTAGACTCATTTAAAATTTACCCCACTAACAATGTAGTTTCACGAAGCGTATATTTCAGAAAATTATATCTCAAGACTGACACATAGGATTTCAGTCATTTTGGTACCGTTCGAAAGAGAATACGCGGTAGATTCTAATTCCACTTTAAATTTTGAGTTTTCGTCAATTTAAACGATTTTTAGACTCATTTAAAATTTACCCCACTAACAATGTAGTTTCACGAAGCGTATATTTCAGAAAATCATATCTCAAGACTGACTCACAGGATTTCAGTCATTTTGGTACCATTCGAAAGAGAATACGCGGTAGATTCTAATTCCACTTTCAATTTTGAGTTTTCGTCAATTTAAACGATTTTAAGACTCATTTAAAATTTACCCCACTAACAATGTAGTTTCACGAAGCGTATATTTCAGAAAATCATATCTCAAGACTGACACATAGGATTTCAGTCATTTTGGTACCATTCGAAAGAGAATACGCGGTAGATTCTAATTCCACTTTAAATTTTGAGTTTTCGTCAACTTAAACGATTTTTAGACTCATTTAAAATTTACCCCACTAACAATGTAGTTTCACGAAGCGTATATTTCAGAAAATCATATCTCAAGACTGACTCACAGGATTTCAGTCATTTTGGTACCATTCGAAAGAGAATACGCGGTAGATTCTAATTCCACTTTAAATTTTGAGTTTTCGTCAATTTAAACGATTTTAAGACTCATTTAAAATTTACCCCACTCACAGTGTAGTGTCACGAAGCGTATATTTCAGAAAATCATATCTCAAGACTGACTCACAGGATTTCAGTCATTTTGGTATCATTCGAAAGAGAATACGCGGTAGATTCTAATTCCACTTTCAATTTTGAGTTTTCGTCAATTTAAACGATTTTAAGACTCATTTAAAATTTACCCCACTAACAATGTAGTTTCACGAAGCGTATATTTCAGAAAATCATATCTCAAGACTGACACACAGGATTTCAGTCATTTTGGTACCATTCGAAAGAGAATACGCGGTAGATTCTAATTCCACTTTAAATTTTGAGTTTTCGTCAATTTAAACGATTTTAAGACTCATTTAAAATTTACCCCACTCACAGTGTAGTGTCACGAAGCGTATATTTCAGAAAATCATATCTCAAGACTGACACACAGGATTTCAGTCATTTTGGTACCATTCGAAAGAGAATACGCGGTAGATTCTAATTCCACTTTCAATTTTGAGTTTTCGTCAATTTAAACGATTTTAAGACTCATTTAAAATTTACCCCACTAACAGTGTAGTGTCACGAAGCGTATATTTCAGAAAATCATATCACAAGACTGACACACAGGATTTCAGTCATTTTGGTACCATTCGAAAGAGAATACGCGGTAGATTCTAATTCCACTTTAAATTTTGAGTTTTCGTCAACTTAAACGATTTTTAGACTCATTTAAAATTTACCCCACTAACAATGTAGTTTCACGAAGCGTATATTTCAGAAAATCATATCTCAAGACTGACTCACAGGATTTCAGTCATTTTGGTACCATTCGAAAGAGAATACGCGGTAGATTCTAATTCCACTTTAAATTTTGAGTTTTCGTCAATTTAAACGATTTTAAGACTCATTTAAAATTTACCCCACTCACAGTGTAGTGTCACGAAGCGTATATTTCAGAAAATCATATCTCAAGACTGACTCACAGGATTTCAGTCATTTTGGTATCATTCGAAAGAGAATACGCGGTAGATTCTAATTCCACTTTCAATTTTGAGTTTTCGTCAATTTAAACGATTTTAAGACTCATTTAAAATTTACCCCACTAACAATGTAGTTTCACGAAGCGTATATTTCAGAAAATCATATCTCAAGACTGACACACAGGATTTCAGTCATTTTGGTACCATTCGAAAGAGAATACGCGGTAGATTCTAATTCCACTTTAAATTTTGAGTTTTCGTCAATTTAAACGATTTTAAGACTCATTTAAAATTTACCCCACTCACAGTGTAGTGTCACGAAGCGTATATTTCAGAAAATCATATCTCAAGACTGACACACAGGATTTCAGTCATTTTGGTACCATTCGAAAGAGAATACGCGGTAGATTCTAATTCCACTTTCAATTTTGAGTTTTCGTCAATTTAAACGATTTTAAGACTCATTTAAAATTTACCCCACTAACAGTGTAGTGTCACGAAGCGTATATTTCAGAAAATCATATCTCAAGACTGACACACAGGATTTCAGTCATTTTGGTATCATTCGAAAGAGAATACGCGGTAGATTCTAATTCCACTTTCAATTTTGAGTTTTCGTCAATTTAAACGATTTTAAGACTCATTTAAAATTTACCCCACTTACAATGTAGTTTCACGAAGCGTATATTTCAGAAAATCATATCTCAAGACTGACACACAGGATTTCAGTCATTTTGGTACCATTCGAAAGAGAATACGCGGTAGATTCTAATTCCACTTTAAATTTTGAGTTTTCGTCAATTTAAACGATTTTAAGACTCATTTAAAATTTACCCCACTAACAGTGTAGTGTCACGAAGCGTATATTTCAGAAAATCATATCTCAAGACTGACACACAGGATTTCAGTCATTTTGGTACCATTCGAAAGAGAATACGCGGTAGATTCTAATTCCACTTTCAATTTTGAGTTTTCGTCAATTTAAACGATTTTAAGACTCATTTAAAATTTACCCCACTTACAATGTAGTTTCACGAAGCGTATATTTCAGAAAATCATATCTCAAGACTGACACACAGGATTTCAGTCATTTTGGTACCATTCGAAAGAGAATACGCGGTAGATTCTAATTCCACTTTAAATTTTGAGTTTTCGTCAATTTAAACGATTTTAAGACTCATTTAAAATTTACCCCACTAACAGTGTAGTGTCACGAAGCGTATATTTCAGAAAATCATATCTCAAGACTGACTCACAGGATTTCAGTCATTTTGGTACCATTCGAAAGAGAATACGCGGTAGATTCTAATTCCACTTTCAATTTTGAGTTTTCGTCAATTTAAACGATTTTAAGACTCATTTAAAATTTACCCCACTAACAGTGTAGTTTCACGAAGCGTATATTTCAGAAAATCATATCTCAAGACTGACTCACAGGATTTCAGTCATTTTGGTACCATTCGAAAGAGAATACGCGGTAGATTCTAATTCCACTTTCAATTTTGAGTTTTCGTCAATTTAAACGATTTTAAGACTCATTTAAAATTTACCCCACTAACAGTGTAGTTTCACGAAGCGTATATTTCAGAAAATCATATCTCAAGACTGACTCACAGGATTTCAGTCATTTTGGTACCATTCGAAAGAGAATACGCGGTAGATTCTAATTCCACTTTCAATTTTGAGTTTTCGTCAATTTAAACGATTTTAAGACTCATTTAAAATTTACCCCACTAACAGTGTAGTTTCACGAAGCGTATATTTCAGAAAATCATATCTCAAGACTGACTCACAGGATTTCAGTCATTTTGGTACCATTCGAAAGAGAATACGCGGTAGATTCTAATTCCACTTTCAATTTTGAGTTTTCGTCAATTTAAACGATTTTAAGACTCATTTAAAATTTACCCCACTAACAATGTAGTGTCACGAAGCGTATATTTCAGAAAATCATATCTCAAGACTGACACACAGGATTTCAGTCATTTTGGTACCATTCGAAAGAGAATACGCGGTAGATTCTAATTCCACTTTAAATTTTGAGTTTTCGTCAATTTAAACGATTTTAAGACTCATTTAAAATTTACCCCACTCACAGTGTAGTGTCACGAAGCGTATATTTCAGAAAATCATATCTCAAGACTGACACACAGGATTTCAGTCATTTTGGTACCATTCGAAAGAGAATACGCGGTAGATTCTAATTCCACTTTCAATTTTGAGTTTTCGTCAATTTAAACGATTTTAAGACTCATTTAAAATTTACCCCACTAACAGTGTAGTGTCACGAAGCGTATATTTCAGAAAATCATATCTCAAGACTGACTCACAGGATTTCAGTCATTTTGGTACCATTCGAAAGAGAATACGCGGTAGATTCTAATTCCACTTTCAATTTTGAGTTTTCGTCAATTTAAACGATTTTAAGACTCATTTAAAATTTACCCCACTAACAGTGTAGTTTCACGAAGCGTATATTTCAGAAAATCATATCTCAAGACTGACTCACAGGATTTCAGTCATTTTGGTACCATTCGAAAGAGAATACGCGGTAGATTCTAATTCCACTTTCAATTTTGAGTTTTCGTCAATTTAAACGATTTTAAGACTCATTTAAAATTTACCCCACTAACAGTGTAGTTTCACGAAGCGTATATTTCAGAAAATCATATCTCAAGACTGACACACAGGATTTCAGTCATTTTGGTACCATTCGAAAGAGAATACGCGGTAGATTCTAATTCCACTTTAAATTT